>JAQGBY010000470.1:0-44353 GCA_034698785.1 Mycogona germanica | reverse complement strand
TGGATTAAAAGTGTCTTCACTATCAGACATCACTCTACTATGTTCCAATTTTATTGGAGATTTTAGTTTCTTCTTACATAGTGAGTGTTTATTTGTCGCTCCGAATTTTCACACAAATTCACATCTGCACACCGTGAGGCAAAAGGTTGACCAAAAATAACCCGATTGTTATGACATTTGAGGATAATTAATATAGCTGTATTCTTTTTCGAATTCCTAGACTCAAATTTAAATTTACAAATTTCTCAACAATAATGGTGCACAGATTGCCGATTACCGCAGCAAATGTTAACTGTGTAGCGCGATTGCTCAACGCTGCTGCAAGAATGTCATTTATTAAAGACTAGCAATTAAGTCTGTCTCAAGGACAGTCGATTGCGTGGAAAGTTCAAAGAAATGGGGGTTGTCGATAATTTTAATTGCCTAGGTTTTGCCACATAGGAAAGGATCTTTAACGTGTAACTGATATCGTACAGCCACAGATCCTAAGGCTTTATTTTTCATTCTGAAGGAAGGCGCATTTTCGAACAGTGCTGACGACTGACGCACAGAAAACTATGGCTATTTATTTCCTCCCACTCACGATGACAAAATAGAATTCTAATTAATTTGTTGTCATCCTAATAGTCTTTCTTTATGGGATTAGAAAAAAATACGAAATCTACAATTTTTTATTTGTGGTGAACGTAATAGAGATTGTCAATGGCGATTTTTGGTTTCTTTAATATGGATGCATAGCTGGATTTTCATGAAGTGTTGTATTTCCGTGATTGAGGGTTCGATTCCCGACCGAGGTATTTGCAATTTTTTGGATGAGAGAAATCCCAAAGCACGCCTTTCTCCGGAATGAAAGTAAAGCCGTAGTAAAGTCCAGGTGCACGTTAAGGATCCCCTGTCTAGGTTACTTATACTAAAAATGATGGTCTAGGCAAAATTACCGGGTTATAAACACGGGGACAGAGCCGTGTAAAATCGACGACGAACTGGCGTGGCTCCATAATAAAACTGATAAACTGAATTTTGTGAAACGTACTTTAAAACAGACATCTCCCTATTTCGTTCGTCAAACCTCAAAAGAAAATCTATAAAAGGGAATTTGGAATTTGGGTTTGGAAGGCATGAGGAGGGAGAAGTCCAATCCGAAAAAATATGGGGCACTGGTAGGTGGCGCGCTGGTCGAGCGACAAACACGTGGTCCCGAAATTTTTACGTTAAATAGTAGTATCAGAACCACCTCGAATACAACTGATGAGAGAGAACTAGGCAGCTCTTGAAAATATTAATGTAAACCTGTAGGTAGGTGAGGTCTCGAAATTTTAATTATTTCTAAATCTTTTTAGATTTTGACGAAGGAAAAAGGGTGATGTCTGTTTTAAAATAAGTTTCACAAAATTCAGTTTATGATTCTAATTTATGGAGGATTTTGTTGTATACTTATGCTTGAACTGGATCATCTTTAGCGAAAAATAGTACGACTCGTCGTAGCCCAGTTGGTTTAGCGACTGACTGTGGCTCCGCTGTCCCGGGTTCGATTCCCGACACGGGCTCTCGAAAATTTCGATCCCGGGGTACTGGTCGTTCCCATCGCATAGTGCCTAAGCAACATTTTTTTAAATGACATTCTCAAAATCCTATGGTGATACGCACTGCAGTGAAGATGGGGGGGGGATAGTAATGTTATATTGTGAAATTGTGCGTAGCACAACAAATTTGTACTCGCATTCCAAATTTAAAAATTTATGTGCAAAGCAAATAGTGCGTTCTAATTTTATGTTGCATGAGTTTCATCAATTAAGCATCGAAGAATTAAATCTGCAAGAAGAGCAATTTTGAAGTTAAACTTTTTTTTAATCTGTGATTTAAATGTAGTGAATTCTCTCTTCCTCTTGCAATAAAACAGATTTCAGCGAAAGTGGTCGAGTGCTAGTGTTCTCTCGCTCGCCATCGCTAATGATAACGTTTAGCAATAGTTGATTTGCCAATGAGATTTTATTGTCGTGCTTGATAAAGATTATTAGTATTTTGTTATATGAGTAATTTTCCACTATCTCTTGTTTGTATACTAATTTCATTTTTTTAAAAAAGTAAAGCTCATCCATGGACATACTTGGCTCAGTAGTTGATGGCGGTTTGAAGTCTGCGATTAAAATGAATCAACACTTACTGAAATTCCCAAAACAATTGAAAATGGATTATTCTTGTTTCTGCTCCAATAAAGGTCTGCGCTCACTATGTACCCTTGCCAATTTTCAAAAACCTATCATATCAATACATGAATTTAAAAATTCCAAGTACCTGTACTTCTACTAATTAAGAAAATTATTTTTGATATGCTCTATAAAGCTGATTTCATTGGAGATGGCGCCCCAAACTACGCCCATCTTGGTGCTGGCTGCTCGCAGGAGTCATTAAGGATCATAATGGAACACAGGTAATTTGATATTTAAAAAAAATAGTTGCGCTCTTCTAACATTTGGAATCATTATTTGGTTTTCATTTTTATCTCGTATTTGATAGTCATATTTCCTTTAACTGTAGAACAAAGTTGAGCGGATCTGCTATTCGTTTCGAGAAACTCATTTATACACCCAAGGAAGGCAAAACGAAGTTTGGTTGTCCGATTGCAAAATGGGTAAATAAAAGTTCGGCTACAATTGAAATCTTTGATTAACCAGTTGTGAATAAATAAAATACTATAAATTTTATGATTCCACTGTCTGATTCCACGTTTACTTACGAACGGCTTGACTAAATCGAATAAAATTTTAGCTGTAGTTCCTCAAATTTATAGTCGAGCGCAAGTTATTTATATTTCAATTTTGCGTATTTCTCGATAAATTAGTCATTTAAAGTTTCTTAAAAACAAGCCGGGCCAAAATCAAGCAAGACCGGGCAATAAGTGGCAAATGTAAAGACAATTATTTTGAACAATAATAAATGATCTTGATATCGATATTTTAAGATCAAACAGGTAAATTAAAATTGTTTTCAACGGTTACTCAGCTGGTTCTATTTTCACCAATTTTGCAGGTGCTTCGCAGGACAGGGCCTAATGAAAAATATCTGGTTCTCATCCGACATCGACATGGACACATCTGTGAAACTGCCTGGATCATAATGGCAATTGTGGCATACGAAGGACTACCGTTAGAACAGTCAGACCAACTCTACGAAGATCTATGTTTTAGCCTGGATTCTAAAGTGGGCATTGAGCGTGGATGCCGCACCAACAAGAGGTAAACTTGTGCTTTGCATACATTTGCGTGTAGATTAGGTGATTAACGAATTTTATAGGTGATTTCATAGTTTTTACTTTTTTCTTCTTCTGTGGCAGCCGTACATGTTCGTGTCAGGGCACTGAAAAGCAGAGATGCGGGGAATCGTTTTCTTTTGGGTGCAGCTATAGTGAATTCACCAAGGGATGCAAGTTTGCACGCTGTCCACACGCGTTTCCAAATAAATATAAGCTCTCTGACCGCAGAACAGTGAGTATTTCAAGATTTTCCGGAATTTTGAATAAAATGGAAAATATTGTTTTTATTTTTCTTAAGTTGAATTCAAATAAATTATATTAAACTTTTATGTTGCACGCAATTTGTGCAATGGTGGATGGTTTTGTTAATTTTGTTGTTTTTCATTGCAGACGATCGATTTGGAGAAATGTCTGAATTCTTTGGCCGATTCGCTAGCACCATTGAACTATCAGTTAGTGCCAGAATCTCATCATTGCCAAACAGTAAGAAATAGCGATGAAAAGCGATCTGCTTTGAACCTCCATTACTTTTTTTTCACTTTCAAATGATTTTTGAGTGTTAAATTTATTTTTTTGAAGACTCAAGATATGCATGATTATTTTAATAGAACTGTCTGAAAACGTTTTTGTTTTAGTATTTTGAGGAAGTTGCAGGCGAATGTCGTCTAGGTTCTGATATCATCTTAGGGAGACCATGGAGTGGTGTCACTGTTTGCATGGACTTCTGCGCGCATGCTCATCGAGACCGGCACAATATGGACAATGGGACCACCATTGTAAGTTGTCAAAAATGATAACATTCTGTTTTTGCTCATAAGGTTTATCTGCTTCATAAATTGCAGAATTATGTGTGTATAATAATGGCAAAATCGATTTTTTTTCAAATTTTCCTAAGCAATACTCTTATTAGACTCTTATTTTAACAGGTATTGACCTTGACGAAACACAGGGGAACGGAAAAGCCGAAAAATGAACAACTTCATGTCTTACCCATGTATATATTAGATAGCGCAGATGAAACGGTAATAATAAGAAACAACAGCAACGGCAAACATTCATTTTGTGGTTTCATAGATTATTTTAAATTTAGTATTTTGTAAAATCAAAGAAATAATTTATGTGAGTGATAACATTTAAAAATCTATATTGGTGTTGAATGTCATCCAAAAAAATTAGTTTGCATGGAATGCAAATATTGAGCGAAAAGTAAGAACTTTTAATTACTGAGCAAATGAAGGAAATTTTCAAAGCATGATAACATTGGTATGATAATTTTAGAATGCGTAGTTTGCTAATTATTTCGATTGAAGCAATGTCAATAAGGCATATCAACATGGTTCTGTCCCATGCTTGTTCACTTTTGCTGAAATAATGTTGTTTATATGAAAAAGTGATACATTAAAAATGTGTGAAATGCCCTGGTGATGAACAACTGTAATTTGCTTTCAAATAATTTCAGATGGAGGCACGAAACATCGAACTGCTAAAGCCTGTTCTCAGAACGGTGTACGTGCGGACTGAACCTCTTGAGCGAAAAGGGAAAGAAAAGAACACCTCAAGAAATTCAACCCTTCCTAAACCTAAGAAATTGAAAACATGGGAGCTGAGTGTATTGAGAGATCTCGAATTCGGTCATCAGATCTCCAGAAGAATCACCAGTGGCCACGCATTGGAATCGTTTTTGACATCCACTGGAGTCGGCGACGTCACAAATATAGACTCTTTGCCGTTTCCCAACACCTTTGCGAAACTAAAAGGTTCAAATTCCACACCTATTCAACCGATAGAAGGGATCAACGTCAAGTACACTGACGATGAGTATTTCGATGATTGTGATGTTGGGGGCGTATCATTGGCCCTACCTCATGGTTCGGTGCTGTTCGAGTGCGCCAAGGCCGAGTTGCACGCTACCACACCTCTGGGTCAGGCTGCAAATCGGAATTCACCCACAAGGATCGGTGTGGTTTTCTATCAACACAAAAATCTTAATTTGGCGAATCACGGTCATCATGAGTATGAGCTCTGGAGAAGTGAAGTGAATAATCTCAATAAATCACTATGCACTCCTATCAAATCTTATCAAATGTCTGAGACATCTTGTGCACGCAACTCGACCAGCTCAATTACTGGGACTACTTGAATCTTATTTTGGTTGTTGCATTTCTCAAATATGTTCTGTCATGTTGCTATGTAAGTGCTCATTTAATGCATGACTTCAAAAACATTTTTATTTATTTCATTTGAATATAGCAATTTTTTAAGCCGCGTAATAAGATTTTCGTACCGTCCAATAAAGTTCCTACGACTCTCTTTGAAAGTTATGATGTGCCATTTTGAAATAATCAAAAGTGCTTTTGTTAAAAAATATATTCAAGCTAATTTTTTAACCAAATATTTGACCAAACATCCACTGATTCCAATGATTGTAATCAGTTTTTGTAATCACATATTTATTGATTGTAATCACATATTTATTGATTGTACTCGCATATTTATTGTAATCAGTAATTTATATTGATATATTCCGCAAGTATTCGCAAGAGCGCGCTTGACCATTTGAATTTTTATAAACTTTTACCCGTTTATAAAACAGGCCTTATCCTCGAGTAACCTTTACAATGTATATAGCAACAAGCGTGTAAGACCGTGCCAAGGAGGTATAAGAGATGTTACACATTTTTCATCCATTATATTTTGAATAAAAAGTGCAGAAACACAAGCCATTTCGTTAGCATTATATTTTGATAAAAATACACTTCATTGTAAGTACTGGTAAATATTTTGTTTGTGTTGCATAAAAACTGCCCCTCAACTTTTGTTTTTCTCGGTGGTGAACGCCGTTGAACAGATTGCAAATGGCGACGCCAGTCACTGTCAATCTTGGCACTTGCGAAATTGCAAACTTCAAATTTTGTGATCACATTTCAGATGTGTGATGTGATCATCGATTTTGTCCCAATGTCTGAACGCCCCCCGGCTTGTAACTGCCGTATACAAAAAGTCTTTTGAACTTTTGCTTTATTACTTTATTGCTTTATTACTCTGTAGTTGGCATTGCTTGGCCAGTGTATCATAGATATTGATATAAGTTCCGTCTCTCGCCTGAAAAATTCCGAAGGCGTAGGCCGGGATTGAACCTGAGTTGCGGGAATAGAAGGCAGGCACTCCAACCACTACGTCACTGGGCACCTCTTAATAAGTATCCAACCACAGATTCGCAACTGAAAACTGACAAAGAGATTTGAAAGTTCCCGCCATCAGTCTGACGTCAGTTGAAGGGAACTTGCGTCATGAACGGCCCGAGAGGAAGGGGGAGGGGTAACGCGAAATCGCAGCCGGTGGCTCCCCCATGCGGCAATCACGTCGTCCGCGGCGCATCGAGAGACGGTTGAAACGGGCAAGTATGGCGACTGTTTATGGGTGTCGATCGAGGGGGAATTCGTGTTTCTCGGCCGTCGCCAACAGAGGCTCCCGTTAGGGTAAGTTCCAGGTTGTCTTTGCCTAATTGAACAGGGTCACTAGATGCACCGAATGATTCCGTCAGATATTTCGGACGTGCGATCGCCGTCACATCGAGTCACACCTTGCTCGCTTTTTTTCTTCAATCTCGAGGCGAAACGGGGGGGAGGAAGGGGGGGTGAAGATAGACTGGGGTCGGGGCTTTTGCGGTCGCTTTCGGCGGCAGAGCCAGAGCAACAATGGACGCCGACCAAATTTCGGCGGCACGGGGGAAAAATACCACATCCGCTTAATTGCTTTCGTTCGCTCGTTTCGATTCTACCTGCAACTCGAATGCGAAATTACTGTGCAGTGCAGTGACTTATAACATTTTGGATTTACTCGTTGCTCCACTGTAACGTTTATAGGCAGAGTTGGTAAGGGTTTTTAAATCCAGGTAGGGCAACGATGATGGCACGCTTCGATACTGTAGGGCCCCCCAGAAGGATGTGGGAGGGGCCCGGAGAGGTTTCTTATATACTGAAAAAAATGTAATGCGTCCGAAGCATTTCTATTCGATTAGCCCATCCCCCGTTCATCATTTCACACTGCTGTGCATTAAAAAAAAACATTGTAGGTTAGTTTCAGGGGCCTATCATAGCGTTTGATTTGCTAGAAGGAGGGAGGGTGGGAGGGAACGTCGTTAGGGGTTATTGGACGGTAAGACGCATTTTCTGATTTTGTGGTTCGCCCGCCTCCCCCTGTTCAGATTGTCTTGATCAATTCCATGTGCTGCGCTGGGTTGAGTTCGTCTGAGATATTTGTTAAGGAGGTCCACCAGTGTGTTCACCCTAAAACCCCCCCAGGAGGCGACCTGGTAATTTTGACCAGGCTTAGTATAAGCTACCTAGGTAGGGATCTTTAACGTGTACCTGGCATCGTGCAGGCACGGGTCCCACGGCTTTACTTCCATTCCTAAGGAAGGCGTGCGTAGGAATTTCTCTCGCCCGAAAAATTCCAGAGATCTCGGTCGGGAATCGAACCCGCGATCAGGGGAATAACAGCTCGACACGCTAACCATTACACCACCGAGACCCCCTGGGTTGAGTTCGTGATCAATGTATGTTTTGAGATATTTTTGAAAGTCTCTTGTCCTGGGCAGGGTGGATGGTAGGCGCTCCTCCTCGTGGATTGGCAGGTATTCGTACTAGGAAAGGATGAGACTGAAACGGTTGTTATCCAACAGCAGAATTCTTAACTGCAAAATTTGCTAGATTGCAATTCAGTTGAGTAAAAATCGTGGCACATTTTAAATCTCACCTGGGTTGAACTTGTGCCTTGGCTAATTTTCCTGTTTCCCTAGTTGCCTTTCCCCCTCCCTCTTTCCGTGTCAAAAAATATTGGAATGTTGGAATTTTGAGTCTTCCTATTGCTATAAAAGGTGACCGACTTAAGGCGACCTTTTCGAGTGAGTGGCGATGGAGGTCAATACTCAAAGAGATGTATACGCGTGCCTTCTTGTCCCAAATCCAGGATGGGTATTTTTTTCGGAGGGGGGAGCGAGAATCTTAAAATACATGTATTTGGGTGCGCTGTGTGCTTGGACAACTAGTTGTTCACGGAAGGTAACAATCCAAAAATCAGATACCGTTTTATTGGTACAATCTCGAATCCAAAGAAAAAGAGATAGTCTCAGCATGAGGTTTACGATCCCCCGCTCCTCCCCCAGTCATGCCCAGACCGGGGGCCTCCTCGACTTTCTCTGTGCGGACTCCTGCAGAGGTTCTGGGTGAATGATCTTGGTGCCCAAGCCACCACAATGTTTGTTTTGTTAACGGTCGAGTTAGCGACCGACTGACATTATATGATGGGACGGGAGGGGGAGGGGCGTGCAATGTGTAGGGGGCCTACTATGGGCGCTGTGTGACATCACTAGGTGGCGCACGTTTTTCGTTTACTTAGTAATCACCGCCAGCGGCACACAGCCTGCCAATTTCCAAATTGAGGGGCAAGGAGCGCTTGGGCACCTATAATGAACAATTGATCCAAAATATTAACTATTCATTATTATAGTTTTTCGAACATCGAAATCCAATTATAAAAATAGTTAATAATTAATAGATAATAAATAGTTAATAGATAATAATTCCAAAAATAGGCCCCATCCGGTGCTGCTTGTGGGTACATATTGTAATTGTAATTAATTTTCTGAAACGCAGCCATAGTCCATTTGCAAATTGGGACTTACATTATTTTATTCCTAATCTACTGTATATGCAAGCAACCATAAATAAACATGTGGTCAGATTTATTTTCGTCAAATGTACTATTATCAAATGAAATGCTACCGTATTCGATAGCAACCATTGTTGGTGAGGTCCTGAAATACGATTATGCAAAGCTGTCGTTTTTCAACTGTACAATGGAAACATTTGAACTAGGCTGTGCCGTAACAATAAATTGGCATAATTGGGAACCAGCCATTTTGACTGAAACTACGAACAGTCTCTGCAATCGTTTCAGTTGAACGTGATCGGATTAAAGTAGATTAATGATTATGAACGAATTTCCAAAGCAAATGACACGTGGCAAAATATTAATATTCCGTGTGGGTTGACGATTTTGATTAATTGGTTTCTGCCATCTGTGGCCTCTGGCTAGATCCGAGCAGTTGCAAAACAGGAACGCACGAAAGTTGATTTAGCTGTGCTGTTTTTCTGGCATAATAGTACTTACTCGTCTTGGGCAGGATGTTCGTATGATATTATAGCTCGGGCTTTGTAATATCAGTTATACAATTTTTATTATTGTGTATTTACTGTGAAGGAAACGAAATCCTTTCAAACAAAATCCAAAACATTATTTGGAAATGGTGCCAATTGCCAATTGGCAAAGTTCTGATCACTTTATATTCCTCAATTCGTTTTATAAAAGTTGAAAATGCATGATTTAAATTGGAATGTAAAAAAAATAAAAATTTGTTGTTCTCTCTCTATCAGTAAAATGCTCCTATGGACTGTTTTGGACTGTTAACCACATTATTTTAATACAATTTAAATGTTCGAATTTGTTTTTGGAAACTGGAAATGGTATTTCTAATTTTTTAATTCTCCTCGCACAGTGCATAACGCCTGTAGAGCGGTTGACTACAGTTAATTGGTTTAAAAAAAATTAATTCTCCACAATTTTAACTAGCCATTTTTGGTTTTCCTTGCAAATTTTTCTTTTTCTTTTTTTTTGAAGGTTAATATTTTGTTTCCAGATAAACAGATAAATATACCTAGTTTCTCGTTGAACGGATAGAAATTATGTATGACCTATGAATGATTTCATCAAAGGGATTAAAAATACTGTGCAAAGGATACCTGACATGATGTGCTCGTTTATACTTCAATAATGAAGCCAAAGATACTCAATTTCCATTCTCGGTTTGCGATTCTTCAGTTGGTCTCACCAATTTATGCTTTGGTTCTAGAGATATTTACTTATGTTTAAACAGTTATGCTTTAATATGACTTTTTTCTCTCCAAATAAAAAGATCAGTCGTTCAAACGACCGGCATTCTCGCCAGAGTCAAACGGATCTGTCGCAATTCGTTGAACAGCGGTTGCGGCAACGGGCAAGGTCGTCTCCGGTCTTTTTTGCCTGCCGCACGGGTACTGCTGGATCGTCACTGGGTTACTGGGCATCTGCATTCTTCGTTCCAAACAGTACACGGGATGCTCGCTCTTCCATGTGTGTGCGCGCGTGTGTGCTCGTTATATAATCTGGGAAAAGAAAAAAGCCGGGACTTTTTTTGTTGTCAGCCACACACTCACACACACACCACGACCGCAATCGCTGCCGGCTGGCGAATTTATATCAACGTATAAAACTGGTGTATTCTGTACATGTACAAGTATATTGCCTTTTTGCCGCCGAGCTTCGTCCATTAAAGTCGATGTTCTTGAATGTTGCTTTTAATCGGCGCGTTGTAAAATGCGTCATTTAAACCGGAGGGTTTTTGGTCGCATGCGAGGCGATATTCTCCGGTCGCTTTTACTTGCATTGCAGGAAACTACAATGAAGGGTTAAAATACCTCTTGCTTTCAACTCGACCGGAGAAGATCGCCTCGCATGCGACCAAAATCCTCCGGTTTAAATGACACATTAGGAAGCAATAGATTTGCTAGCTGAAGGGATCAGATCAACTCGCTAAAAGGATTGGACATTCAGTTACTCATAGACGCCTAAAAAAGTATCGGTGATCGTGCCGTTTCTGGTGACGTACTATGATGCTACCACCGAAAACATAGTTTTTCAGTATCGCCACTAGGCGTGTCACTTGCTCTAGTATCCGATTGCAACGCCTTTAGTTAACTAATGTTAGTTTTCAGTGGACGCCTCAACATCAAGACGTAATACGAACGTCCTACTTCTCACAAATTGGCCACGTTAACGAATTTAATTCGTTTAGGTTCCTCCTAAAGTTCCACATCCCAAATGACATGCTCCCTTCGCAAACTATTTTTTTTTAGTCAAACGTCTTTTAATCATTTTGCACATCATTTTGCAGTAGAAATTAGATAAAGTAGGGACTGAAGACGCGAAACCGCAGACCCTTATTGTTGGCACAATTTTTGAGGACCCTGCAAACTTAAATGGCTAACATTTTGATAACATTTGAGCAAAGCAGAACAGGGAAAATAAACAAGATAAATTAAAGTTCAGCTTCGACGCTGTTAAGTACAGTATTCCTACACGGCATTTTAACAGTCATTCATCAATATTAAAAAAGAAATTCCGCCAAAAGTCGTATTTTCGCCATTCAAAATCAATGACGGTATTTGATGTTTTATTTGGCATAGCGTTTAACGTTTTGAATAGCAGCAGTGTTGGTCAGCAAAATGACTGATATTTCCTGTTTTCTCTAAACTTTTGGAAATGTTTCTCCATATCGCTTTTTTCATAGATGCTCGCTGCAGTCTACCTTCAACTCAATATTATCTGACAATAAATGTGACATTCATGGTTACCTGGTTTTCGGTTAACCGCTGAAAGCAAACCGGTTTAGATGTAACCAAAAAATTGTAGTTGGCCTTGAATTAACTTTCTTCAAGAAACTACTTAAATTGACTAAGAATACGAAGGGGGGAAACGGGACAATTGTAGCACCAAGTGCATATTTAAAATCTGCGTTATAAAACCTAAAAGATTTCCTATAAAGCATTGTGTTTCAAATAAGCTTAAAATTTATTAGTAATACCTTACAATTTTTCTGTGCGTTTGTAAGTTATGTCTCAGATATTTGTTAAGGAGGTCCACCAGCGTGTTCCACTCGTCTACAAGTTAAAGGCTCTCTTTGGCGACTTCGTTGAGCGACCCTAGCTAGAAACAGCGACAGATGCAGTTCAAATCGTTAACGCCAAAAGATCATTGACCATAAATTACTTTTGTTTATTTTTCCGGTCGTACTGTCTGTGTAAACAGTTTGAAGTGTTTTCAACAACTTTGCCCATGAGCCTTTATGTGTTGGTAATTAACCACTGTAACAAATACAGACTGTAAATATATAATGCTGGCAGTATATTGTACTTCAACCCCTGAAGCTTCTGTATCACAACATACGCGGTTACACACAATCATAAATTAAAATTGTCCGCCTCTGTCACCGGAGTGTCCCCAACACAGTGTCTAAACGATGCACAGCTGTGTAATCAAGAGTGGTGTGACCAATCGGGTCAGCGATGCACCCTGGGCGTTAAGTAAATGCGATTCCCTCAAGTCCGAGCTAAGCTCAGCGGTTTTATATCTATAGATTAGGCTACTTGGTTACAGACATTGAATTTTGATAAGTCGTGAATGACTTACCTTTTTTTCAAAGCAGGGGGTTCTAAACGAGAAGAGAGTTTGTTTATGAGAGTGGTCCTTTTATATTCGCTATTTTCATGTTTGTTTTTTAATATTTTTTAAATTTTTGCTGAACGACCTAATAAAATTATCACCGAAAAATTCGAAATCACACAAGAATCTAAAAACTCAAAATGAAAAACATCAGATAATTTTCAGTCAGCAAGAAGGTATATTTGCGGTGCAATGCTCACCATTTGATCGAATAATATTTACATGGTTAAAACATTTGGTAATTAATAAGCGGGTTAAAAAGTAAATTAAAATCTTTGCAGACTGTCTACAGTGAACCACACCTCCTGATCGAAATAAGACTGGGATAACCGGAGTTTGAAACTGAAACCGGCAACACAATGTGTCTCCAACTCTGATCGCCAACCATTGATAGTAGTTCCGCCGTCGCTCCACACCACCCATGCAGTACAAAGTCGTGTACACACACACACGGGCATGCGAACACGTGGCCCCATGACAAGACGTGTTACGATATACACTGTATAGTGGCAGCATGGGTGGGCGTGTTTCCGACTCGCTCCCGATGTTGGTGTCACGTCAGCTGTTGGTTGGGGGCGGTCGGTCGGTGGGGGCCAGAGCGTGATAGCGACCCCACCTCCACCCCCCAAAGGACACATCGCACGTGCGTGTGTGGTGTGGGGCGGCGGCTGTGGTGGCTGCTGCTGGTGGTGGAACCGGTTAACCACCGAACAGTCTCGGTGTGCTCCAGCAGCGGCGTCCCCCCTCTCCACCGCCCGATCCACAAGTCAACGCCTTCCCGAGATCAGGCGTCCACGAGCGTGTGGACATCGGTGAAGGGAGATGAGCGCGCCGGATGTATTCTGTAATGCGCGTTTCCTAATCGTTCGCAGGGTGTGCTTCCTTTTTGGCCGTCGGGGAATCGGAGACCAGTGATAAATGTAAATAGTCGTCTTTAATGTGAAATTTCATGTTCACTATTTCTAACGAAACGTTGAAGTAGGCTATCCATCTTGAAAATATTTTATGTATCAGTTTTGAAGAAAATGTTTTTTGTTAGTCTCCTAAAACCTGAAATCTCAATTTAATAGTTTACATGTATTTAATTATTTCTACGTATTCCGGTGAAAAGGTACATTGTTAATGTCGACATAAACTGGTCATCCCATTGTTTGGAATGTAGTACTTCTAACATACGTTTTCCATTTGCAATAGAAAACATTGATGCAAACATAGTTAAATGTAAAGAATCATCGTGTATTTGCTTTGTGATATTAAGTCGAGGAAATAACACAAGAGTTCAAAATATAATGGAATATAATAATATGGGGTTGTGTCCGGGACAGCGCCGGCACATAATGGAATTTTCCGCATTGTTGAGTGGCGGTTCCTCTTTAACATGGGTAAAGACTACATGTACATATAGTTGATTCATCCAGTGTGTCAGTATTTTTTCTTCTTCGTAGTGGGTGTCACTCAGCGTGATCTCTTTCGGGAAGAAATACCACCAGAGATTCTAGCGTTCAGGCGGGATGTTTTAAGGGGATGTCTTCGAATCTACTACTTTTAAGAATGAAACAGAAATAACGTCAATAGGTGACCATTGCTCTTTTTTTAAATATGTAGTGGTTAATTGGGCATCTGAAACTGAAGCAAAATTGACCCATATTTGTTAATTGCACATTGAACATGGATGGAACATAGAGCTTTGCACGGAGCATTAACTATCTGCAAGCTGCAATATGGCAGTTAAAAACAAATGAGAACACCAGTTTTAGAAATTAGAAAATAGGTATCGAAAGGAAGCTCCAGCAAAAATGTGTTCATGCTAGACGATGCGACAGTTGTGGAATTCCTTAGTCGGATCGTTCTCTTCTCTTCTCTTGAGTTAACATGTTGTTCTCCGCAACTAGTCGCTTCATTGAATTCGCAAATAAATATACAATACTTTATTTCATAGGCAACCCTTTTTTCTTTAACACTGTTAGTGACAGACTAAAGGTGGATTTTTTTGTTTAACGTGGATGGAGCAGGCTCTGCGACGTCCTTGACAGTGGTGACTTCTGGCAAAGGACTACAGTGAAAATCTCGAGCCAGGATTTTTTCTTCTCCGAAATTTGTTTCAACTTGGCTGGTTTGTTCGAGTGACGTCAGATGGTCAGACCACATACTTGCTCGATCTTATTCTACCTCCAAAAATATATTTTTCTTTGAAGAGAATAGATATACTGTAATCCTACTACAAAAAATTACAAGCATCTCGCACCTTAAAATATTTTGTGTATCGACAGTATCGTAGAATTACAACTAAAGAAAAGAAATGTCGCCCGATAGTATAAAATAAAGGGCAAAGCCCAGGACACGACTGGGGGGAAACGACGACGTCAGTTGGCAACACTCTTTGAGACATAAAAAATTTAAGAAAGGAAGAATTTGAGACGCACGCGACAACATTATCGGACTTGCCTAAGACTTTCGTCACTACAGAATAAATTTATATAAAGGATTTCTTTTGCTAGCCAAGAAACATGGTAAGAAAGTTCCTTTATATTATTTCAATTTATTGGGTAGTGACGAAAGTCTTGGGAGAGTTCGATCATTTTGTCGCGTGTTTCGCAAATTCTTAGTTTCTTTTAATTTTTTTGTTTCTTACCGAGTCTTGCCAACTCTGACGACGTCGTTTCCCCCAGTTGTGTCCTTAGTTTTGCCTGGCCTTTGTCCTTTATTTCATATATTTCTAGTTTGAGTAAATAATTGTCAGGTACACATATCGCGTATCTTGAAAAGGCGACCTCGCTTTATTTTTCAAGGAGTGACCTCCCATCTGATAAATGCCGCCTAAAGATATCAATTGAATATATTTTTTCGCCCTAAATTCTACCGTGCAATTTTATACATGTGGAGTTGCCACCCTCAACGAAATGGTCACCTGTGTTAAAAGATCATATAAGGTATGTTTTCTTTACAAAAGAATACATGGTGCAGACACAGCACGGTGTAAAAAAAACGAAACTCTGAACATTTTTTCGTTTCATGTAATAAGCGTGAAAAAATTAACTGCCGATCAGGCGAAACTCTGAAAAGTACAAAATGATAGAAGAATCTTATTTATTCCTGTTCGCATATACAACTGGGCACGTCATTATTTAATTTCTGAAACTGAAGTGGAAATTGTTGCCTTGAAACGACGAACGTCTCTGACGCTTTGGGATTTTGGTGCTCGTCGCTGATTATTTGTAACGGACTTTCAACGCCGTATCGCGCACTATTTCACAAGTGTTTTGTTTGTCTTGGCCAATGCAAAGAATTGATAATCGCTGGGACCAACGTGGTTACCGATATAGTTCAAGGAAAGCTATCAAACCTGGAAGGGAGCAACCTTAATCACATTTTGCCGCTTAGTCTTCCTGCGTTACGTTGTTGTGCACTATGAAATGCAGGAAGTATTCGTATTTTTCTTTGTATTACTGTAAAATTAAAATTTCTACTTTTTAATGAAAAAATTACATGAACAGGGTGTAGTACACAACTTTTAAACTTGACATTATAAAAAACAAAGTCCAAAGCTATTAAGTCTTGGTCGTAGATTTTAGAAATATATGAACATCCAAAAGATTTTCTATAGATTTTTGAGAAAAAACACACCTTTTCCACAAATAATAAAAATGGACAAGACGTAGAAATCCAGATGTGGATAATCCAAACTGCGCAGTAGATTCTCCAAAGCTTGTCAAAGATGGCGGAAACAACGCGTGACTCAAGCTAATTGCTAGCAGTAGACGAAATTACAATGGTAAAAGCGCGATTTTTTAAATTCTGGAGCCAGTTATACAAAGCGAGAAGTACTACTACACGGAATACAAAGCACAAAGCAAAACGTCCACACTCGACGAGAGCAAACTAGCGAGAGAGACAAGGCAAGAACTGTGTCGTTGCTCGTGCGTGTTGGGGGTCAGCCGGTGACCCCTGCCTGGGGCAACCGGCTCAGCGCCAGAGTCGCCACCTCGTGACGACCCTGGCGCACAAAGTGCTCGGTAGTTCCCAAACTTTGGGAGACCACCGAACACCCGCACTCCTATGGCAGTCGCACCATTCATTGGTGCTCCCCTATTGACTCGTGAGAGAATTACTAGTTTTTATGAAAATGAAAATAAAATACAATATCGGCCCCCTGCTGTGCGTGTTTCGATTCTAATTATTTTCTTTTTTCTGTGCAGATTGGCAGCGTTGCACACCGGGACTGACGGCTGGAGGCACTCGAAGAGCATGGATGACGGGGGGGTGAGTGGACACATTTATGCACCACAACATTTTTCAATCAATTTCATATTTTCCGAAGATCCACGCCGAAACGAACCACCACTATTCTAGATTCGAACGAAAAAAATGACTACAGGCATTTCTGTATCCCTCTTGGTGCTTATTCGAGGGGCACATTTTCACCAGTATCCCAGGATCGAATAATTGAGAGCCCGCGCCGGGAATCGAACTCGGAACCGCCGAATCACAGTCAGTCAGTTACCCTCGGCGGAGGGGTTAAGATGCTTCGGCAACGGGACCCCTCCAATGCTTCGATATTGGATTTTAAAAAAAGACATGTTCCATGCCTGTAACAAAGTGCTTATATCTGACTGAAGTCAGGCAATTGAAGAATCTAAAAAAAATTGTGCCCAAGCATCTGTATTCACTGACAGTCAAATCCAAGTTGTCGATTCGAAACAAATTTACTGAAATTCAAATAATTGATAACTCGCTACTGTTGTGGCGAGCGTCCGGTAATGCATGACAACCTTTTGACTCCCCTATTGACTCGTCAGAGAATTACTAGTTTTTATGAAAATATCGACATCGGCCCCCTAACTTTGGGCAACAATGGCCTCCACCAGCGATAAAATACGACACTCTTTCCTTCGGTGCGCGCGGATAGTTCGCTACCAATTTCTCTAAACCTGCTAGCTAGAGTAACCAAAATGACCGTCGATTTGCTTTTATAAAATTGGTTGTTGCCCAATTAGTGACAATGACAAATCATCTGAAACCGAACGCATGAGTCGAAAGTAAATGTCCAGTCCACGAATATTTGAACGTGACTGTGACTGTGAACGTCGACTGTCGCTGTACGGTGGATGCATTGCCGCCGCACGTTCGAACGTCTTGGTGGCACAAGACGGTAGCGAGGGGCTGACAACGGGCGAGTCCGCCTACCGCTTTTCATCACACATACTCCGTAAATATGCTGGCGTGTGCTGGCTGGCATGCAACACGGGGGAATATCACCGCCGGTCCGCTCCGCCTGTCTGTCACTCACTCTCCAGCTCCCTGTACTACCATTTCCAGTCCTTTCGCCCCTAAAGGAACGTGGGGCTAGAATGAGGTGGGGGTTTGCCAATCGTGTTGCGCTGTTCTGTTCGGAAGAATTTCCAAAATGTAAAATAAAAGCGAGATTATCTTACGTGCATTTGAGCAAGAAAAAAACCAGAGAGCACAACCGATTTGGAACACAACCTGTGACGTCCAGTTGGGACATTTGGTCAGTATCACAAATGTGGACGTAGCATTGACTTCCAGATGTCGAGTACACTTCGAGTAAATATGACTGGAACATATCGGGACATTCATCCATTTTTGTTCTGAAGACAGTTACAGGTGACATACAGTATGCGTTTGTTGGTTGTGCTTTTTTGGCAAAAACTTACGCTCCGTATAAAAAATTCTACCATTTGCTGCTGTTGGAGATGTCATTAACCAATTCTGATTTTCCGTAGGGGGTTATGAGCCATTAGCATCCCTTGAATCGATTTCGCGATGAGAGCATATTTACAAAAAATTGGTTTTTAATGCATAATATAATCGTATTGAAGATCAACATTAACGCTTTATGCTACTGTTGGCAGCAAATTATATTAATACTTAAAATGTCTATTTTCATATTGAGGCTGACATAACTGCGTATTTTATTTTGGCATTTAGCATTTAGTTCGGGCCTTTGTTATAAACATAAAACATAAATCGATACTTGGGCCAAATTTTTGGTTCAATTGGGCAACATTCATGTTTTCAGATAAAGTTCGGCCAGACAATTTTATCTTTACGTCGCAGACGTTGTTGATTAAACTGAATTGCAATGAGAATATACATCTTTATGCATCTTAAATCAGACGGACTAGTTGTTTGCTGCTGCCGCTTAGGTGTGACGTCCCGTCGTGACGTACATGTGTATTGGGTTTAGTATTATTATTGCGAAAAAATATGGGCTAGCTGCCATAAGAAGTATATTTGTCTATCATCTGTCTTGAGAATCTGAACGCGTGAATATAATAATATTTTAACACAAACAACCCAACCTCTGTGGCCAAAATGTCATATGTAAGACAATTTCACTTTGGTGCTGGTTGTGTTGACTGTCTGCTATTTTTTTTGGAAATACAATATTTAAAGATATATATTTTAATTCAGCAACAATAAGTCCCTCCACTCGCCCAAATTGAAACCGTAAGATGCAAACGCAAGCTCTCGAAAATTGAAAATAATCAAAACGGCCAATTTACGATAGCAATCCGAGTACTTTGGATTCAGCCAAAAGGTCACAGTGTCGTTACATGTTGATGGGAATGCCAACCGTATGCAGTTGGAATTTGGTCTAGCCAGTTTTTAATAATTTTTATTTATTTATTTAAAAGTAATATAATATCGTGATTAAGGCTCATAGGTTGGACGCCTGTAGCATTTTCGTTTTTATTATCATTCCTAGTAGACTATTTATTCATACCTAGGTAAGGGGGAAGAGGAGTGGGTGGAGAAAGTGATGGCATGAGCTACTCAGCTACAGCCAGCCTATCAGGATGAAGGAGTGGGGTGGCGGTTCTGTTACGAGTGGGTGGGCGATAGAGGTCCCCACTTTTACGAGCTCCCGTTGCAGAGGACTTTCACCAAATTCGCGCATGCGCAGGGGGCACACGCACACTCGCAAACTAGATAGTCCTTCCTATTTCTCGGAATCTGGAATTACGAACATCCCATCAATTCGGCAGGATACCCTGTGGCAGAGACCAACGTTGATCATAGTCGATTTTCTGGCATTATCTCTAGAATTCATTTTCTATCCCAAAATGTTAACCCACTGATTTCATATATTTTTATTTCCGTATGCAGACATTAATAATTCATAATTCTGTTAAGTTCTGGAAAGATTTGTACAAGGAATACGCAGAAAATAACAAAGCCGACCAGAATAGTCCAAAATATATTTCAAAATATTATGAACTTTCTATGAGTTGCAGTTAATGGTAAATAAAATATGCGACAAAGAAATTCATACAATTTTTTCTAAGATTTTATTTCTAGAAATTTCAATCTAAACTACTAATTAATTGTATTTATTGATTTGGGTTCATCTCGGTGGAACGCCACTGTGGTCGTGCTATGCAGATTCCATCATTGACTGACATTGATAGAGAAAACTGGCAAGCGGGGATGAAAATTTGCATACGTCGCTTGCTTGATGGTTCCGCCGAACCAGTTTACCCTGTTTGTGCCCGAACATTCTCCGCTGGGGGCGCCGCCGTCGACCCGCTTGCGGAAAATAATCGATATCTGGCTGTGCGCGTACGACTCGCCAGTGTGCCGAAACGAGAGTTGCGCAGGCTATAAAGGCGTATTACCTATTACCGGCGTTATCGGACGATACCACTGCTGCGCTGGCGGGGTTCAGGATGCTGGAGTAAGAAGTAGAAACCCCGGCCCCAACCAGATGGGGGCGGTGGATGAGGAGGGGGGGATGTGGGTTGGATCTTGGATTCCGGTCGTGTACAGCGGGCACCCCTCTAGTCCCGGGTCAGTGCCTGATTTCGATTCCTGGAGGGCGCCATGGCCTGGGAGCTTCCCGTCGTGACGTCACACTAACAATGAATCTGTTCCGTTTCTGTTTGTTTTGAAACAGAAAAAGTGGAAAGGTAAATTTGTAAACAACGCTCCGTGGCAGATACCTTTTGTCAGCAGTTTAATTTCAGATGCTGTGAATCAAATGAAAAAGCTGCAAAGAGGTGTCGAGTGGTCGAGAGGTATAGCGTGTTGGCCTTAAAAACCCGTGATCGTGGTTTCGATTCTGACCCGACACCTTCGGAATTTTTCGGGCGAGAGAAATTACTTTACACGCCATCTTTCGGAATAGAAGTGAAATCAGGACCCGTATTTGTACGATATCGGGTTATGTTAAAGATCCCTTTCCTAGGCATCCTAGGTTAGGCAAAATTTTCAGGTCGCCCCCTGGGGGGGGAGGGGCTATAAGATGTTAAATCAACGGTGAACCTCCTTAACAAACATTTTTTTTAAGTAGCAAATAAAAATATTGCGAATTGTATGCCATAAAAACCAGAATAAATATTGAAAAACTTTGAAACTGAAATGTTGTTTCTTTTGTTTTGGAAATTTGTGATATTCGGGTACTTCTTTTTTCAGTTGTCCATTGTTAGCGAGATTTATTAGTTTTTCAAAAAGTTGATTATTCACTAGATATTGAGTTTTCGGAGATACAGGTAAAATCTGAAAAGAAAAATGAAAATGCCACACAAACTGCAATATATTTAGAGAACTCGAAAAAGTTTAATAAAATGACAAAATTGTGAGACGTGATAATATTATTATTCAAATACAAATGTCACTAAGCAAATGCATGAATTATTATGCAGCATTAATATTAATTATGTGCCAAACAGCAACAAAAATAATAAATAGCTAGTTCAAAAAAGAGCAGTCTTTAATGAAGTCACATGTAGCAAACGTTTTAAAATAATATCGTTTATTTTCACCAGACTCTTTTGTATATGCAGGAGACTCATTGGTTTTTGTTAGTGAATAAATAATTATTTGCATCCGCTCCAGTTTCTAAGGTTTCCAGATATAATTGATCTGCTTCACTAATATTCAAAGTGGGCATGGTAACAGACAAAATACGAATACACTGGGCAGGTTAGAACAGTATTTAATACTCTGCCGTCGGTCAATGCCGTGGCCATTTGGCAGAATGAAACTATCCCTAATAAGAGCGAAATTGTACGCGGTCACGGCATACAGACCGTTTGACTTAATGTAGTCCTTTCTGTTTAAGCAAATATCTGTAAATGCTTGAAGTGGAAGATACAATATTTATTCGCCGATAAAATCATCAAATCTGCATGCTACTGCAGCATTTCAGTGCACATGGGTCTTACGCCATGCTAAAAAGTTTATTTTCGTTTGGAGGTCAAATTATATATTATTTTTATTAGGCGATAAAGAATAATGCAAGAAAATCTGTGTTTTAGTCTCTTCACATTTTTTAATGAGGAAATTGTCATAGTATCCATTACACAAACAACTACAATTACAAATTTTACCCGCTCAGTTTTTCCAAATCTACAGCTAACAAATCTCGCAGCTCTTCGCTGAATCATTTCAATTTACCCTACAAGCCCCACATTGTGAGGCACCACAACTTCCTCACTAAGAAAAAGATGATTCATTCATTCATTGGCAGCTCGACCTGCAAACCAATGGCAATCGAGATTAAATGTGTAAATGAATTCTGAATTCAAGAGAAATGGAAAATTATAAATATATTCTTAGAAAATCATTTAACTTTTCTCAAAGTAACACGAATGCTTACTTTCAGTTGTCATTGTAACCAATGTCGTCCGATTTTTGTCGACTCACTGCTAACGCGTTTTGATTTGTTGAAATTTTCTTGGTTTTAGCAGAATTTCAAGATGCCTGGTTTCGGCACCCCCGAGTTCATGAACTACGGCCTGGCCAAGGACCCCCTTGGCAACGGCATGCATCAGTTGGACGGCACCGACTGGAAGAGCTACCAGATGAATGGACTGGGCGGGGCCGGACCTTGTGGCGGCATGGACGTGGCCAGCGCCGCAGCGGCTGCAGCAGCTAAGGGTGGTGGAGGAACAAGCGGGGGAGGTGGCTATAGCCGAAGTGAGCTCAACGACAAGCTGCGACACAAGCTGCTCAATCGCCAGACCATGGGCGACGGCTACCCGACCAGCAGTGGCGCCTCCATGGAGCTGGCCATGCAGAACTCGGCGAACTACTTCAGTACGGCCGGCATGGCTGGCGGCGGCGGTGTCAACGCTTTCGGCGGATCTCTGGCCCTGGGCTCTGCCTATCACCACCATGATAGTTACCTGTCGCCATTCGGCCAGTCGCAGGCCGCAGCCGCCCACAAGACCATGTCGCCCATGGAACACATGCTGGCCGGAGGTCAATACGGCCACTCTGCGCACTCCTACCCCAAGAGTCAGCAGCTGCCGCCTGACTATCCATTCAACTCGTACGGTCAGTTCTCGTTCGGTGCGGCCGGATTGTACCCAGGCGCTCCGCGCCTGGACGAGGGACTCTTTGGTGGAGCATCGCAGTACCATCACCACCAGCACCACCACCACCAGGCGGCGCCATCTTCCTATTATGGTCACTCGTCTGTGGCACCTGGTCCCGCCTCCTACGCACAGCCCGTCCGTTCATCGCCCGCCACCACTCTGCGCGCTACTAGCGGCATGGGTTTGCTCACCCCGTCATCCACTCCGCTGCCCCACTATACCTCCGCACGACTGACCACGCGAGCCGTGTCCAGTCTGCATCCGTCGCCCAGCGCCTACACCTTCCCCGGCGGGGCCACCACTACTTCCACCTCGGCGGGTGGCAGTGCGTTTGCCCACCCTTCTGCGCTGAACAGTAATGGCGGTGGTTCTCCCTATCCACAGTTCAAGGCTCCACAGGTATGCGAAGATAAACTATATATGTATGTTCCAACTACATGTATGAGCAAACTACATGTACATCGCGTTTGAGTTCTTTAAAAATACGCTAACATCAGATAAACAAAAATGGGAATAATATGGCTAATATTTCGAAATTTCGAAGAGAATAAATTGTAAACATTTTTATTCAAATTAGATTCGTCGTCGTTTTTTAATTGTATCCAGCATTTCCAATTAATGTCTATCTGAAGATCTACCCCGGTCATCAATTTGACATCAATTTGAACATTATACAAATATGTCGAATAAAATTAAATTCTTATCCTAAAACTGCGTTTGTCCCAGGATTCGAAATAGGGGGGGGGGGGGGTAAATAAACTTTTGTATCTGTTGGCCATGGGCATATTCTTTCAAAGTTAATTAAGATTTTGTATAAGTGCAAGTTAACTTTGTTAGGTTAGATCGCGCCATCCACTCCCAATATATGTCAAGATATGTATGCCACTTTCAAACCATGGCCAAGTGTTGGTGACGCAACTGCTCCACATACAGGGTTGGCAATTTCTATTTTAATATTTCGTCGTTTTGACATTTTTGATGAAATTGTGCTTTATGCCATGCCCAAATTACGTTTTATACCAGAAATTTGAAATGATGCAAGTATTGTAAAATACTGCACTGAAAATATTTTTGCGTATGTCATCTTTGACATTTTACGTAATCTAAAATCTTTCGAATCGCAGGTATGCTCGCCACGACTGCTGCAACCTCCACCCGCGGATGGCACGTCCGGTCCCAAGACAGCAATGGCAGCGCCACCTATGTCCGAGTTTGGCGATCCATCGGCCATGTCGTGGCCTGCGGTGTCGTCTGGCGCTCGATCCTCGCCATTCACCATCAAGAGAGAGCAGGCAACGCCTCCTCCACCGGTGCAAGGAGCGCCGACTACTATGACTGCGTCCTCGCCACACCCTGGGACGCCGGACAGCAAGCCGGTGTCGTCGACTCCACAGGATACCAAGCTGTCGCCGTTCGAGGCAGAGTTTCAGACCTATCTTACAAAGCGTCACACAGCGGCACCTTCTGGCAACAGCAACGACAAGCCTGCCACGGCCGGGGGAGCAACTCCGGCCGTTCCACCCTGTTCGACTGACACTCCAGTTGTCGTGAAGATGGAACCGGAAAGTGTAACCTCCTGGCCACCCAAGGCTGCACCAGCACGGAACCAGGACGGCATTTCACCGTCACAGTCGCCGCACCTGACGTTTGGACACGACAATACTCTAAGCAAGTGTCCACCGTACCGACCCAGCAGTGCCCAGCCGACCAAGAGCACGCCCATGCCGGTCAAGTCATCCATATCCGAAGAGTACAGCAACGCCAGCATGACCACAGTGTCCATGGACAGCGCAAATTTCAGCCAGGACTCCTCCAAGTGCACTACGTATCGGCCGCCAACCGGACCACCATCTGGGCAGCCGCAGGCCAGAGTCGTTCCAATGCCGGCCAAGGGACAGCCAATGATCGAGGAGTACGGCAGCGCCAATCTGACGGCCACCATTGACAGTGTGGCGCGCATGGTGTACAACGATCCGGATCCGATGCCATCCCCGCCTCCGGTCATCCATCGCACCCGGCCAGTTCCCACCGACTCGCCTATCTTTTCGACGCCGCCGCCGCCGCCCATTTTCTCGTCGCCTCCGCCGCCCTTTGTAACCGGCCCTCCTCCCACTTTAAGCGCAGGCCAGTTTGGGACGGCAGCGCCCAGGACGAACCATTCCTCCTACGTTTCCGGTGGCCACGGTATGAGCAATCAGTCTCTCGTCTCCGGATCCCAGTCTTCGTCGGGCGCCAATCCACCGCCCTTCGAGCCTGGCCCACCCTTCGTGACTAGCCATTCCACTTCGTCCGGGACGAACCAGTCTTTTGGCCCTCGTCCACCACAGTCAACTGTGACCAATCAGCCGCCCACGTCCATGGCCGGCCCAATGCCCTTCTCTGAGGGGTCGGTCAAGCGGGAGGAGGCCCCGTCGGAGGAAATTGAACAGCTTTATCGCCTAGAGCGGCTACAGAAAAACGCTAAGATGGAAGTCCCCACTTGCACATGCCAAACAAATGATGAGGGTGAGTTTTGAAGGCACAATAAAGTTGGTCTGGTCTCTAATCTAGACATTGGCATACAGTATATGTGCTTGCCTGCTCTGTCATCTTTTAACAAATTTGAGACCTTGATGACATAATGACAAGCCCATAGGTAGGGCACGCACAGAAATACTACATTTACAGCCCCTCTGCAAAAGGCTACATGTAATTAGTGTTTTCGGAACATTTTGTAAATTATGACTTATTCGATAATGTCACCATTTACATTGCATATCGATAATGTCGTCACCAACGCACTGTTTTTCCTGATCTCGATTTTGTTAACGCAGTCAATGAACAGCAAGGCTGCGTATAATGAATTGGTGGCAATTAATTCATTTGATTTTTTGTATAAGCATTGACTGCGGAGGGCAACAAATGAATTGAGCTTGTACTGTACATGGCCATGATTTTGCGTGAGACTGAAATATTTTATTAGGTGACCTCGAAGCATCTAATTTTATGTTTGGAGTTACAAACAATTTTGGAATCACAAAAACTTGCAGTGGAATTAGTTAAATTGTGAAAGAAAACTAGTGTCAATAACTTGAAGCGAAACTTGAGGTCCGTCTAGTTTAGTTTGTTGTTATTTTTTGGGTAGCTTACAGCGATTTCATGCAATCACGAGTGTTTTCCCCTTTTCCCCTTGACAGTTAACACACATATTAATTACTTCAGAAGTACTAGCTTATTCTGTTACATTATGGAATTGAGATGCTAGCCCCCACCCCTCCCACACACATCAGATAATTCGATCACTTGACTACGAGCACTTCGACAGCGGTTGTTAGATACGTCTTCGGTTACGAACTATGATCTGAACCATTATTAAAGGTATATGTGCTTCAGTGAATGTTACAGATAATGAAAGTGTGATGTTTGTATTCTAGCCTCGCCTGATAGAGCCCCATATTACACACAGCTTGGGACAGCGGCGAGTGTGGAAGGCATCCGGGATATGATGGAGAAAAGGTGATCATTGGGTTCCATACGTTTGGGGCAATTGGTGGTTTGTCAGACATTTTAATAAATCGTCAGTTGGTTGAGAAGTCGGTTGAAGTATAATAACTGATTTAAAAATTGAAACGCTGGACGCGAACTCGAATGGCGCCTACGAGGATTTTAATGAAAATAATCGAGATTATTTTACTAAAATAATTTCTTATATTTTTTTCTTTAGGTCGATCAGACCGATCGACCAGACATTGTTCAAAATTTTTTTTTCTTTCTTTGTTTCAGGACGAGCACTAAGGGAGACGCAATTAGAATAGAGAAGCTTCTCTACACTGGCAAAGAAGGAAAGACGTCTCAGGGATGCCCCATCGCCAAATGGGTAAAAGTCTTTGGTTTCTCGAGTCATAAACCCAACTTTTCATTTCTATCTGTTGGACTTGCTTTTAAAAAGCAAATTTAAATTTTTTTTAAAAAGCATCGATTTTCACGATACATATATTTCATTCTACGATGCCACCATACATGCAAATCAAACACAACGGAGACGCGGCAAATTTATAAAAATTGTTTTGTGTTCTAAATTTAAAATGCTTTGAATGAAAAATGTTCTTGCTCATTTTCGAGTATATTTATCGATATTTTTATATTTATATCGTATATTTATATCGAGTCTCAAGTATATTTAACAATATGCAAACACACTGTATTTACAGTTTATTTTACAGTCACTGTTTAACTATTTTGCACAAGGGTGCCTTGATTTCAAACCTTGAATCTCGTTGCAGCCACGTTAGCGTTATTATAAATAAATTACTCGTAAACTTGTGGCACAAATAAAAATGTTAAGGGCAGTGCAAATACGTTTCTTGTGGCAAATTTTGTGCTTATATTTTGTTTCGAACTTGACACAACAGGTTCTACGTCGGTCCGGTCCACAGGAGAAGTTTCTGGTGCTCACGCGTCAGCGCGAGGGTCACAGCTGTCCCACGGCCTGGATCGTGGTAGTGCTGGTGGCGTGGGAGGCCGTACCGGCCCAGCAAGCAGACTCACTCTACTCGACCCTCGTCTACAAGCTCAATAAGTTCGGCAAGGCCACCGACCGCAGATGCGCCACCAACGAACTGTAAGTATAGAAACCTTTCGGTTATTCACGTGGAGCTATTTGAAAATAGATCCGGATCTTCTGACATGCTCATTTGTTTGTTGATGCGTTTACCTTTCTCCTTAATAACATTAAAGCAAATGAATCGAGTGATGGCTATTACAAGCAGCGCCTTAAAATAACCATACACGAAAAATATGTAATTTGTTTTTTAAATTGTAGCAAATTTTTAGCAAATCAGTGATTTTTCCTATATCACTGAAGGGGCTCGGGCCACGCACTTTCTAGTGCGTCATTGTCATTGATTAATTTCTGAATTAATTTGATTTCTGAAATCAATACACAACGGAGACGCGGTAAATTTATAAAATTTGTTTTGTGTTCTAAATTTATTAAAAAAAAAACAGACGAGTCCGCCACTCGTGTTCCTCTCTTTCGTCGTTCGGTCTGTCCCAAAGTTCATGTTTTCGATTAACTTAACCAACTTGGCACCTATTATCTTCATAAAGGGCAATGATCTTCACAAATTCTCCTTAATGAGTGCCCTCTTTTGTCTTTGCCAGTCGCAACTGCGCCTGCCAAGGAATGGATCCAGAAACGTGCGGCGAGTCGTTTTCTTTTGGTTGTTCTTGGAGCATGTACTACGATGGCTGCAAGTACGCTCGCAGCATGTCACCCAGAAAGTTCAAGCTCCTGGAAGAGTCTGAGGTAACCTTAAGCCCTGTTTCACGCTTTTAGGATTTCGGATTGCCTACGACAAATTAAACATTTCTCTTGAGATAATGCAAGTTTAATGTCTAGAGAGATTTCAAAAAATATTTTGCGCCCTGGTTTTTTGTGTGGCTAATCTAAAAGCGACTGGAACATGCATTTTTGGCTCTATTATCGGTTGCAGGAGCGTGATGTCGAGGAAAAGCTGCAGGCTCTCGCTACTCACCTAGCTCCGTTTTACCAGCGGGTGTGCCCAGAATCTTACCACAACCAAGTATGTACTGTCGTCTATATAAAGTCGATTCTATTGTAATAACCGTTGGCCCATTGATTATAAAATGATTTCGGTGAAATTGTTTTTACTAGGATGCTACTTTCTCTAAGCGACATATTTTGTTGATTCCCAACAGGTCGAGTTTGAGGAGCAGGGCCTCGAGTGCCGTCTAGGGACCAAACCGGGCCGTCCGTGGAGCGGGGTTACCGCCTGCGTGGATTTTTGCGCTCACTCGCACAAAGATGTCCACAACATGAACAACGGCTGCACCGTGGTTAGTTTTATTTGCAATTTTATGTTCAGTGCCATTTTTTCAGATCAATTAAAAAATAATAAATTTTGTTGTTTGCTTGCACCAATGGGAAAAGAATCATTTCCCAATTTTATAAAGTGTTTTGTGTTTCTAGTGCAGGCATATAATGTATTTAAGGTCTACCTTTCGAAAAATGAAGTTGAAAAATTGATTGGAAAGTCTGACTTGATTTAACTTTTCCAGGACTATTAACTGTTACGTTCAGAGCACATCACTAACAATTTGGCTCTCACATAGTGCCTAAGCACTGAGAGGGGTACATAAACTCCTGTTGTGATATACACTTCAGTGAATTAAAAAAAAAAAATTCAGGAAGCTCATAATTTGAATTTTTAATTTTCAGTTATGATCTTTATTTTTCATGATTGAAGTAAGATTTCTCGCATTTTGTTAACTATTTATTCCAATGGTTTCCTTGTCAGGTCACTACATTAACTCGACACCGTGACCTTCAAAAGCCGGACGACGAACAGCTTCATGTTTTGCCACTTTACATATTGGATTCCACCGACGAGAGAGGCAGCAAGGAGGGTCAAGAAGAGAAGGTAGGATCATGTTCTGTTCATTTGAGTCTTAACTAAATAAAAACACAAAGCTAGTTAGTAAATGGGGGTTGTGCCCGGGACACGCCGGACGAAAAGAGACGATCAAGAGTTGGCGATAACTCTTCTAATATAATAATAGTAAACTATTATTTAAAATACCGGTTTCACGCACACCACTGCGATCATCAGCTGTCTTGGATGATTTTTATTTTTCATCATCCAAAATTGCAGTGGTGTGCGTGAAACCGGTACTGTCTACCTTGGGCAATTATAAATATTAATTTTCCACGGGAGATGTAGATGTGGTAAATTTGTTAGATGTGAATCGTCATCGTCTTAGCTGTAGCGTCAGTTCCCACGGTTTCATGAGTTCATACGTTTGTCTTTCACAAATCAATATTTTCTTAATTTTTCTTGAAGATCAGATATGTTTATATTTATAGATATATTTAAATTATAGATATATTATCGACGATCATGTTGCCGACTCTCGATTGCAGTTCAAGCAATCATCCTATATTTGTTGTTTTTATTACTATCGGCTTCATATCTACTGTTTTGGATATCTAACTTTGTGTTTTTATGTTTGTGATTTTGTAAAAACAAATTTCAGGAAATAGCATTCTAAGATTTCAGAAGTATTATTATTATTATTCTGCACAGCCTTGCCAATTTAATTAGACGTAAATCCTGTGTACAATTATAAAATATAACTGGTTTATCTGTGATCACGGCCACAATCTAAAAATAGTGTACACAATTACAATTGTGTGAGCGTGATTGCATCATTATCGAGAAAGACTCTTGTTAACCCTATCCCCCTACACCAATCTGGCTGTTCATTTCAATCAGTTTATTATGGATTCTAGCGGAAGAACGGCTCACTGGAGGTACTCACCAAATATCCCATGCACCTACGACTCCGCAACAAGCCACTGGAGTCATGCCGCAAACGTTCCAAGAAGCGACAATCGCTTACCCCCAAGCGAATGAAGAATGCTACGCCCGAGTTGTCATTCGGTAGCATGGGCGGTGGGCTAGGCCTGGGCGCCTATGACGGCATGTACGGCCGACCACCCTGCCCTGCTGGCTTCGATCTGGTTAGCTCCTGCAAGAGGGCGCTCTTTCCCAACGCCAATGGGGGCGATCCGGGTCGCCTGGGAGGCGGCGGCCCAGGAGGTGGCGGCGCCTTCGGCCAGCTACCCCACCACCAGGGCGGCGTGTCGGACGTCAAGCCCGACCTGCGTTTCCTGCAGGAGCAGATGCGGAGAGACGAGCGACTGGGTGTGGCGTCAGACTACTCGTCTAACTTTGGGGGGCTGGTGGCACCCAACTTCTTGGATCGGGCACCGCCTCCACCATTTGGCGTCAACTGTGCAGCATCATCTGCCGGCGCGCTGGCCCACTTTGGTAACTACCCATCCTACTCCGATCCCTACTCATCCACAGGTTCCGCCACCGCCAAGACATCCTACCACCGTGACGACGCGACTGCGGCAGACCCTCATCGGTTCGGCGGCGCAGGTGGCAAGTGTGTCGGCGATGGGAGTGCGTCCGGTACGGATTTCTCCTCACTCCACCTACTGTCAGAGGCCATCGCCATTAAGAGTGAGCCATTTGACGACTACATGTCTCTCTCCGGTGACCTATTTTCTGGTGCAGCCACCACCACTTCCGCTACTCACCACCACCAGGGTGGCGACGTCAAGGGCTCCTATCCGAGGCCAACCCAGCAGGCGCCCTCCTCCTGGTATCCGCCGGCCAGCAGCGGTCCCAGCGTTGCTCCCTCGCCATCCGTGGGACGCAATTCCGCTGGACACTTTGTGGGCAGCAACGGCCGGCCACCGCCCGGTTCGGCCAGCTGTTCCTTGCCAGGTGGCGCTCCTGGGGACGAGTGGGCACCCCGTCCGCCCATGCCATCCAGCGACGGAATGTGTAAGACGGCCACGCCACCTGTCAATGGAAACAACGGCACCACTCCTGCCGGTGCCGGATCGGGCAGTCGAGAGTGTTCGCCGTTCCCTAGTTTCAATTTTGATTCTGACGGACGGTACCTTGCCGGGCGCCCCTTATTCAGTGATGGTTCCTTGGACCGCAAACCGCCCATCGGCACTTCCACCGGCCCACTGGCCATATCTCCAGCACCAAGATCAGAGTTTTCTGACTACCAACGAACAAATAGTGCTGTGGCGGCCACCTCATCTTTCCAGCAGCACCAGCACCAGCAGCACCAACCCCAACAATTGCCTCCCTCCTCTCCCCTACTGCAGCCGGTTCGCTCCCCAGTGGCCCCCCAGCCATCCAACGCCGCCAAGGGATTTCCATTCTCGATGCCGTCTGGTCTGCTGTCCTCATACAAACCGGCTGGCTCATACCTACATCACAACCACGCAACTCCGTCATTGCATCCGGGCGGCGCCAACTCCACGGCCAGCTACGGTCAGACGGGCAACTACGGCGCTCCATCAGGTTATGGCCAACCCCCTGGCATGCACCACTACGGAACAAACCAGGCATTCCTGTCACCGCCCGCCCAGCGTCCTACCCCAGCTTATGGTTCGCCCCGAGACATGAACGCCGCTTACTTCCAGGGAGGCGGTGGTGTAGGTGGCAGCGCTGCTCGACTGAATGACTACGTGTCTGACGTGATGCACCAGCTGAACAGTCCAGTGGTAGTTAAGTCTGAACAGCAGGACCAGTACAACGGCTCCCGTGTCGGAGGTGGTGGCGGCTCAGCACCCGGTGTGCACGATCCGGATGACCCTGACGGCGTCTACGAAGTGTACTGTGAGAACGAGGAGAATTTTTTGGACAGCAACATAGGTGGCGTAGCAATTGCTCTGGCGCACGGCTCCGTGCTGTTCGAGTGCGCCAAACACGAGCTCCATGCGACCACGGCGCTTCGCCGGCCAGACCGTCGTCAGCCGTCGCGCATCTCTCTTGTCTTTTATCAACATAAGAGCATGAATCGTAGGCTTCATGGTCATCGGGAATACCAGGAAAAGATGGAACGGAAGGAGCGTGAGGAGGCCGCTCGGGCTCGCCATGAGAGTGCCATGCTCATGGGTACAGCTGCACCCACCGACCACGAACGGGACTCTGTTGGTGGTGGTTTCGGCGGACCTAACGGCAGTCACAAGCCCAAACGGACCTACAAGAAGCGGGCCTCGTCCGCCTCGTCGTTACCCGAAAGTATCGGTGGGTTCGAACCGCCACCACTTCCCCATCTTCCGCTGCCCGGACACCTCGGTGCCACTGGTAACGAGTGTCCCCCTGAACTACCGCCTCTCTACCCGCCGCTGGCTCTCTCCCCAATGAGCAGTTGGATGCCCATGTTCTCTTGTGGACCGCTCGTCCTCACCGGTGGTCCCTACTGAGCAGAGACTGCCCAAAACTTGCTCTGCATTTATATTGGCGGAACGTAGTTTCCATTTTATCAGTCGACCCTCTGGTTTTATAGCATTTGTCATCGTCAGTTGCAATTCGTGTCTATTATAAATACATATTAGGAGAAATGTGACTCGTGATGCTGATGATCTTGGTCATCACCTCCATGTGCGTCGCCACCCGGCCATCACACTACACTTGCTTGTTGGGGTGGTGCGTGGTCGAACCACGTATCGTAACGCAAACACATGTGGTATGTTAATGTTTGTATTTTACCGAGTCATGGACAACGTCATTTGCCTTCTGTATATAGTGTAAAAAAATATGATTGGCCGGAGGTCTCGTCGTGTCGACTTGTTGTCCCATTATCGCTCTCTCCTATATAATGTATATCTATCCGCAGCATATATATATATATATAACGTCTTTGTGCATGTCAAAATCACTGACTCGCCAAGCATCGTTTAATTGAACGAGCATGTGTAATTTGCCGTCACTCTCGATCCTCGTTGCCCCGATCATTGTGTCCTCTTCGAGTTCGTACAACCTCTTCCTTTTGAAAGTCATTTAGTTGAAAGTAATTTTTTGGGGGTTACTTTGTAGGTGTATTGTGTGTAAGAGGCTATTCGCTTGAGCGTTTCGCCGTAATACGTAATACGGAGAAGCGCAGTTGGATGGTTCTGGTTAATGAAAAAGGCATGCATTGATCTGCGCCATATGAAATTGTGAACAGACCTACAAATTTATATTATCACGACGAAAGTACAAAATTATCGTTCCAAAAATATATTAATTCTTTTTGGTTACGTATCCGTTTCTTATAAATTAACCATCATTTGCGCGCCATAAATTCTTGATTATAGATTTCTGCTTCGAATCCAAGAAAGCAGCTCCTCTCTCTTCCAACTTAAATCCACGGTTATTCGGTGCCGTTGTTTTTTGTGTTGGAAATTGGTTACCTGGTGTAACATTGCATTAACGTTCGGCTGTGCTGCACTAGTATCTCCACTACGAAAGGACGAGGCGTGCCATTGCGACGGTTTTAATGAAATTGTGTTGGCTTCAAGAACCTGCACAAGATGTCGATGTGGTTGTTTTGTCTCCCATAGGTGTTAGGTCCAGCTTCATGATGTCGACCGGAGAGTAAATTGACAGGCCCCATCATATTTTATTTGTCTCGCAATGACGTTAACTTGAGTTTATTGTTTGCCGAAATATAGTGATCTCAGATTAATTGGGGGATGGATGACTTAGCAAGAAAATGTTTTAAACTTTACCATTTCTAATAAATATATAATTTTTACTGTTACCTAACAAAAGACACGTGTAAAAAATAATTTTTCCTGTGTATGATATGTTAGTTAACTTTGCTGGCAATCAGTTTTTAAAGAAACTTCACCTTAAAGGTGAGATCCGATCTCAATTTGTTATCTTTTTGGTTGAGCTGAAAGAAACCAAAATTAATGAACACTTGTTCAAAAATTGATTTATATTTATATATATTTTAACTAATCATGTCCTGTCGTTCGTTCAATACCATATCGTGGACTTTTTTAATTCTCTGCCATGGCTCGTCTTTTGTGGTGCACACTGTTGGACGAAAATTGAATCTTTGTTTAGCCAAGCCAAGTACCAATGATTTTCATTCACAATCACTACGTCGACCAATATCCAGTTCAGCTATTAGCGTGTTTATCAACATATTTATTCATGGGCGAATAAATAAATACTCCCTTTGTACAATGATTTAAACCAAACCCAAAGCCACATTTCTAAATAGACGTGATGTCCGTATAGTCAGTATTTGGAATAACGGCTTGGAGTGTCATTATATTTTCAATAAAATCATAAAAATATTTTGACCATTCCAAACAAATCTGATCTCCCCTCCCCATAAGCAATCGATTTTCGAGCGGGCGCACCGCCCTTTACCTTGTGACATGGGAAAGGGCGTGAATTGCAGTATTTTGCTGTAAACTAATTTATTTGCAGAGAAATAATATATTTATGAGCTTGTGATTAATTTCCAAGCATATGACAAAAATGACCAACCTCTCCATAAATCTTGTTTCAATTATTGACCGATCAAAAAGTCGTTATCTAGTCACTTTCTGTCAAATTTTAGCCGGGATTGTCAGTGTCTCTGCATTCAGTAATGTTTCTTTTTCTGGGCATCTGTAAATAGAACTTTTTTGTATACCCTGTATAGGCAAATACATTTAAACACGACTGTTGCAATGCATATAGAATTTCTCGAAAGTACAAATTTACTATATCGATGTGCTATTCAGGTTACTTTCTAACTTCACAAATTTTGCGCATAACAGCCCATCCGGGTTTTATTATTGTTGTGCCCCGCCCCGCTGTTTCGCATATCTTTTGTGCATTTTGGCAAATACACATACTTTTGTTGATAAATTCTTCACCTATACCAGCGACGCCATAAATTCAGTCTCTGCATAGGTCGAACTACATGTGCGTGCAATTTGGTTGCTTCTAAACTTCCCGCAATATATATCCAGCTGCGCTGGATTAATTTTTCTATCAATACAATCGAATTGCGAGAAATTAAGCTAATTATACTTTGATCAAGATTCTTGGGCCATTATTTTCTTTGAATTGCGTTGGTATTTTGTGTATTATACAGAGAGTGTTGGTTTCACTATAAAAACATTATAATTATGGTTACATTATAAAAACGCAAATAGGTCTATTGCAATCCATTTTACTTTTTTTTGGGTGCATATCATGGCAAGGGCAACGTTAATTAAACGTTTTTGCTTTGGCAGACTATTAATGAGAGACATTGTGGGGGCTTGAGTTTTGAAAATTCTGAATATAGTTTATAGTGATCCCCCATCCCCCTGTTTTATATTGGAAGATTGGAAAGAATAATTGACCTGGCATCAGCTGTGCTCTGTGGAACGTGTACTTTTACTAATTTTTTTTGTGTTTACTGATGAGACTGTGTTAGTGACAGTTTTGGCCTGGTCATCACTTGTGTTTCGTGGTTCCAGCGTCGAGGCGTAACTAACTCATAAGAATTTAATATCAAAGTAATTAAACGTATGATCACTCGTTTCTGCTATTTAATAGGTTACAATTGTTTGTTAAATAGTTTGTGATCCAAAATATGAAATTTAAACAGTAAACATAAAGAGTAATTTTATCTTATTCGATAATTTATATATTTGTGGTCAATAATATAAGAAATTTGTATTACTAATTGGGTGGATGCAATTAATTTTTTTAAAAAAGCATTTAATGTAGTGTGTTATTTTATTACTTTTTATTATATTAGTGTTCTTTTTTAGCTCAGTTGTTGCACAGTTTCATTTGTGAGCTATTTATTATTTTGTTCTGTTCCCTTTTATATAATCATTGTTTCTTTAAAATATGGTATCTTAACAGTGTATTGCATACCACCAAACCATTTTTTATGCAATATATTGTAAACATTTCAATATACAAAACAGTGGGTTATATGATGTTGTCCAGGCAAATACTCCTTACATAAACTAATTTTTATTTATTTGATTTGGACATGTCAATATTCGATATATGCTTATTTTCGGGTATCTCTTGTGATTGTGGCACTCTTGGAATTTTCTGTTGGACACATTTTCAGAAAGGTCACTTTCGTTTTCAAATTATCCCCATTTATAGCTCATTCTATTTTTTTTTCATTAATTGCCGATTGTGTTCAGAGTGTATTGGCCAAATGAGTTTTCAGATTAATATTATTATCATCGTGAAAGTTAATTGCGGAACACCTTCTGAGAATGTTTCCAATTTCACTAGCAAGATAAATTCAGTTAGAAGAACCCTCAATTTACAAGTATCAATCGTAATTTTAATTAACGGTAAAATTTAAATTAATTTTATCGCTAATGATTCCCGATTCAGTCGGATCAAAGTCGAAAAATAAAATATTTGAGATTGGAGAAACTTTGCGGTATTTCTGTGAACATTTTTCTTTTTTTTTAATGAATTGCGGAAAGAAATATGAAATAAGAAAATAAATTGTGGAACCTTTAATTTATAGATTTTTTAAAACTGCAGTTTGAGTAAAGGGCAACCTGATCATTTTATTTACTGTCATGGCATAATCCCCTTGCTGCCACTTTAAAACTGTGCCCCCACAAAACCATATGCATGCATATGGGGACCGGTCTTGCAGTGGCTATAAATTCCACCACCAATTATAAATGTCACTGCCAACTAGTATTGATTGTGTTCACCAGTCGCCATCTGTTCATTTTTGTAGTATTTTTTACTGACATTTTTAGTTGTGAATGTATTTGACACCCTTTTTGTCTCGTACGGAGGAAACGCGCAGCAATTGTGTATTCTTAATAAAAAATAACCAATATTGTTATTGTTTGGTTTCGTTTTTTTTTTGACAAAATAATTATCAATTTTAAATTCCGGTTCACTTAATTTCAAATTAGTAATAGGTCGATATTCAAATTCTCAACGTGCAACAAGCAAATGCTCATTAGAACATACTGTACTTTTCGTTATTGGAAAAGGTTATTGAAGAATTACAAAAGAAGGTGAATTTTTCATTCACCTTTCGTTGTTGACTTATTGTGCATGATCTTGGCCAATTAACGAATCTCCAAACAATAATACAAATAATTAGTTTACACCCTCAATTTTTATTCTTATTGCATGAAATTCGCAACTGATATATCTTTTACAGTAACCGAATATACGGTAAGGAGGTCTCGGTGGCGTAATGGTTAGTAACTGAATGAAAACGTCTTTTCATTCGGTGTTGTCCCGAATCCACAAATTCTAATTGTCTTCTTTTTTGTTTTTCGTCAGCTGCAGTGGTTTTTATTTTAGCTTATTCTTATTAAATAATAGTTATGCTATTATTTTATTTGATGAATTTGTCGCAAACTCTATTCGTCTTTTTTCGTACAGTGCTGTCCCGGGAACAACTATTATATATATATTCAAAAAGTAATTACTTTTGATAAATTTTATTTTATGTGTTATGTTTATTATTTTTTGCTTTGAAAGAGGGCGCTTGAGAATATGTTACCCGTTCAAAAACGGGCCCTATCCTCGAGTATAACAACTGTTCGCGTTCTTTGAGGTAGGTATTGACGCTTGTGGCGCCAACGCCCAATGGTTGCAATTACAATCTAGCGGAACCCCACGTTCGTACCTGCAAACTTAAATGAACACCGAGCTGCAAGGATTAATGCGCTACATGTAGCTAGCTGGAAAATGTTTCGTAGGGATTCGGTCACTTTCGCCAGTTCCAATGTCGTTGACATAAGAGCCTTGAACACTATTGGAATTGGTTGCGTTTATATTTTAAGTGTATATTGGCGCCGACGCTATGTACGGACGACACATCCATTTAGTAGATAGTATAACGCCCCAGAATAGGATTGGAATCGACTATAAAGATGCCATTGAGAAATGGGGAGAGGAGTCAGAGGACTAGATGGAGGGAGGGAGTCCGTGAACGCAAAGGGGGTTGTGTGGTTGTGTGTCTGCCGAACGGTATTCGCGAAATTATGTCCAAACCTTCACCACAAATTAGTGAGTTTTTGTTGTCTTTCGATTGTTCTGGATTCGGCTGGACGCTTTCATCGATATAGAAGCCTCGCGGGTGTCACCCATGTGCTACAAACCGACAGATTCGTTGTGTCTTGCTCGATGCCCGGCCATGGTTTTTAGGCAGTCTCCATCACCGCCAATATCGAGAAAATAACTCGGATGCTAGCTTCACCACCATTTACTCCCGATGCGCACCTAGCGGAGTATTTCGCCAAATCCTTTCGTCCATTTGAGCCTGAACTAATATCAGTCCAAGCCGCTAGAAGCGGGTCGGTTGGATTGGGCCAAGACGAGGTGAATCTAGCCCCATCTCATTTGAACGACGATCGAGTCTGCAAAGGGCAATTCATTTTTTTAAAATCAAAATTTTGAGACACGCGTCTTAAATTTTTTCTGAGAAATGACCCCGAAATGACGCCATCACGTCGGTAGACTGTCGTCATCGACCTCACTGAAGCCAGGAAAATTAGTCTGACTTGTTTTTCGTCCCCCGCGACGGTTGCAGACCTCCCTCCCCATCTCTCATCACAACATCAACAAACGAGGGATTGACATATATCCACGCCAGTGAACGGACGTGTAGAATATAGAAATAATCAGTTCGGGGGTAGGTGTTGAAAACCCACCACGAGTCGGCCCCATGTTCAACTGGGACCAGGAGAACGATCGGTGTTCGTTCGAGGACTCTGATCAGTTCGAGGAGGACAGTCTGTGCAGCTGGATCAGCGAGCCCGAGTCCCTTTGTAACAACTGGCGGGGATGGAAGCGCACCAACGGCGGGGGTGGCGGGGAGAGGATGGTGTCTGGGATCCACCACCCCCGACCCTCCAAGGAGGGTGAGTGACCCCCACCCTACCCCTTCTCCTGGTGGGCCAACTGGTCATATCATAATCTAATCAAACTTATTTCCTCAGTCGATGACTTCTCCTGCACGGAGCTCGTCTTGATTCCCGTTGTGCCCCTCCATTTTTTGACGTCCCTCTCCATTCCACGGCTCTCCCACGGAGCAAAACAAAAATGGCAGAAATCAGCTGAAACCTTTGTGTGTGGTGTTTTGGCCCCGATGTTTTTTTTTTGGGTGTTTCCTATTCGTGCATTGCGCCTACACTGTTGGCGGCGTGTTTGGTTTTTATTTTTCGCATTGGGCTGTTTGCTCTAATGGTTGTCGCATTTAAATGGTATTTCACAAAATTAATAATGCTCAAGAAACACTATTGAAATATTGGTCCAAAATTCTGTAACATTTTAGTGATAATTGCTTTTAAGTGATTGACCCCTTTTCATTGCCACACCGTGCAGATGGTATTCTCTAAATATATCTCAATGCAATCAGTGTGCCTAAACCAAGTCAAAGAAACAAAAATATATAATGATTGCTTGGACTGCAATCGAGAGTTGGCAACAGGATCGTCGACAAACGACGTTTATCTAAAAATCAAGTTCAGCCATGTTTCTTGCTAACAAAATTGAATCAAATTGATAGCCAGAAACATGTTAAAAAAATTCCTTTATATTAATTCAAATTTATTGGGTAGTGACGAAAGTGTTAGGTGAGTTCATACGTTTCTTTTATACGAGTTTTTGCGTTTCGCAAATCTAAAATATTTAAATTTTTCCTTAAGATCGTTACGTTTTGCCGACTCTTGATTGCAGTCCAAGCAATCATCCTATATTTTTGTTCTTACTAGTATCGGCTTCATATCTACTATTTTGAAAGTCAAAGATAATTTTGAAGCAAAAAGGTATTGGCGATTAAATCGCCATAGAAGGAAGATGTGCATAAGGTTATAGGGCAAAGTGGAGTATATGTTATTTTCGCTGTTGTCCCTGTTTATAGTGGCATTCTGAGAACATAACAGCGTGTAAAGAAATTATGGGTCAACACGTTGTCCAAAGTTGACTGCATGAGTGTTGAACTGTTGATGTTCGTGTAGAGCAAAAGGGTATTTAGGCACTTGTAACCATTGGAAAGCACGATAATGATTTCCTCCTGCTTCAATAACGACAAAACTACTTTGACATTTTATACGCTGACCTAACTGTTCTGTAAAAATATTTGTAAAGGGGGTTTACCAGTGATTTAACTCGTCAAAACCCCTAACTGTTATGAGCGAAAGTAAAACGAATAATGAGGATTGGCGGTGGGAGGTACATCACTCCCATTTTTTACATCTGGTAAGAAACTCGAAGCATTTCATTTGTTGACAGTTTATCTGTTTTATTCTTCGACTCATTCTCGACCATTCTTGAGATCATTTAAAATTATTTGTGTAGAGATAGTCTGAATAGCATCGATTCTGACCTACACCTTCGGAATATTTCGGGCTAGAAAAATTCCTTCGCGTTCTTTCGTTTGGAAAGGAGGTAAAACGTGACCTGTGGCTGTGTAGTCGAGTCCTTAATAATGAGTAGGACTTTTGTAATGCTTACAAACAAAAAACTAACTAACCTTTCCTCTGAAGAATCGGTAACACAGTGACCAAAGTGAGAATGCCAACGAAAGATCCATTTTTTAAATTACAGTATATTTCTAATGAAAACTAGGTAAACTAAGTAGGAGTCGATAAACTAGGCGTTTTTTTTCAACTGCAGGTGTTCTACATATATTTGCCGAATCTATTTTTAATGAAGGGTTTGATAGGACGTCTGCGTGATAGTAAATCGGAAATGGTGAATTCGGGACAGCACCGAATAAAAGACGAACCGAGTGCCGAACTCGTCTTTTAAAATAATATTTTACGATTATTTAATTAGAACTGGAAATTGCGAAAAATATACATTTTTCGCAATTACTTTCAATCATTCAATCGTCTTTCATTCGGTGCTGTCCCGAATTCACCATTTCCGAATCTATTTTTGATTGATGCCGTCGTTTAATGCATGATTGACCAATGGCGCCCCACCTCAATCACCTGGTCCCATTGTGGCTCCCGGCGGCCGACATCGACTATGGCACCTGTCTCCATCTCGTTGGCTCTCCCTCTTCTCTCCTGCGCCTTCTCGGCTTCGTCCTTCCCTCCCGCTCAACCGAGCGCGGGTCACCAAACTGGTTCAGGCTGGCCTTCACCCGGGTCGCCAGAGAAGCTCGTGTTGCCGCAGCTGCCAAACCCTCCTTCATCCCCTCCCCCCCTCTCTTCCGCTTGGTTGTTGACCCCCTCCCCCTCTGCCACCTCTTCGTCCTTTCTTATGCCTGCAGATGATTTCTGTTTTGAAAGTGAACGTACAGCTGCTGTGGCACCGGGGGTTCGCACACTGACGAGCGCTGCGCAAGATTGCGAGTTGCGTCTAACTTGACGGACACCTTTGTTGGCAGTTGTCTGTTGCCATGGAATAGATAACGTGACACTCGACGGAAGGAGTCCTCAGCTCTTTATACTCGAACTTGCATTCACATCGCATTTTTATTATTATTTAATTATTGCATTTACTCTGTAATGTGGTTTCAAATGAAATAAATGAGCGAATGCAACCAGGCATGTTTTAAAGATTAAGAATACGTCGCTAAGAACGTATGTTTCTCAAATTTAATTTGTTCCACATTGAAATTATTTCATTGATTGTCAACAAGGAGCGGAACCGGTGGGGCCTATAGGGGGGGGGGGGAAGGTCGAAGGACCAGACTCTGGATCTGAGACTCCGTAAGATCTGTCGGCAAACTCTTGGAAAATAGACCTTGAAATATGGGTCAAACCGATAATATCATTATTGTCGATAAACAACAATAATCCTTAACCATTTTAATATGGCTCATTCTCCTTCCCCTACCTAGTAGAAGCGAAGCTCACAATTTCCCCAATGTTAACGTTACAATTTCTCTTCAGAATACGAGCCAATAACCTAATATTGGTCGCTTTTCTATGATCTTCTAACGTTTCCCACCCTAATATTGGCAGCATGTCTGTGACACTGTCCTTTCGAACAAATCTACAGCTAACAAATCTAGCAGCCCTTCTTTGGACCATTTCAATTTCACCCATGATCCCCGCATGATGGGGGAGGATCCCAGACAGAACTACAATATTCAAGCAAAGGTTGGACCAAAGAAAAGTAGGCCACTGACTTAACCCTTTCGTCTATGAACAAAAATACACAAAAAATAAAATACAAATACGTTTTTTTAAGTTTTGGGTCTGGGGCAATGGTGTCCCACTCTTACTGAAACAATTTTTGTTCCGTGACATATGTGTCCCACTAGTAAAACCAGTACCAGTAAAAATTATATAAATTTCCAATTAGTACCAGTGGGACATTCATGCCCCATCTAAACTTGACAATTTCTACCAGTGGGACACATGTAACCCAAAGCCACATGTTTGGCTCTAGCATTGTAATGTTGTATTGAGATCCCATTATTTTAGACTAAAACTAGAGATATGAGTTACAGCAACATAATTGGGCGATACATTGGGCATTCTACTAGATATTTTCTACAAAATATGATCAAAATTGGTGCTTCTAACCTTTGAATTTGGGGGGAAAATCCAAAATAAAAGAGTGTTGTGAAATGTGCTCACATGGGCGCTGCCATCTTGATCTTGGCTGTCTAGCTAGTGCTGATGCCTAGTGGTAACTTTAGTGGGACACATACATTCCACTCGGATTTTTTTAAAGTGCTGTGGGACATATGCATCCTATTTGGGGTGAAAGGGACATCATTATCCATTTTCTTCACAATTAGTTTACCACACATTGCTGTCATGAACGAGATATTGGGATTAAAAGAATACCGTTGCCTCGAGGAGAGTGTCGATGGCACGGTCGACTGTTCTTTTGCACATTCTTGCCAGTTTAGTGCTAAAAAAATGATATTGTTAAAGAGCTCGCCCTAAAATCCCAACACTGGGCGACCCAGTAATTTTGTCTGGCTCAGGCTTAGTGTAATATACACCAAGTCAAACCTTGCTGGGTTTGCATTTGCAGCTGTGAACCAGTCACAGTGGACTGTGTGCTCGATGTGGTGATGTACCTACCTGGCTGTGCGGATCCCAAAATCCCGGCCAGCTCTTGAGCCTTTCCCTTGCATGCCCACCCCCAAAATGTGATCCCACTATTCCCCACTAACGACCACTGCTGAACCCCTCGCGGCAGCTGAGCTCTAGCTTTGTAACCCGCGTGTCTGAAGCAGCTGTCTGGTTCTTGCCAAGAATCCCCCCTCTGCATTCTTGCCTTTACATCAACAAAAAAAGCAAATTATTTTTTTTGCAGAGGGCGCTATTCGCCAAGGGGTTTTCGATGAAATTTGTTAATGATGTGGGCGAAAAAGGAAGGTCCATTTTATGTAGACTATTTGGCCAGTGTTAGATTCCTTGATGCTTCGTTGCAGTCGCGACAAATCTCCTTGGCTTTTTTATTTTATGGGTTCGAAATCTGTTGTTATCTTTTATTTGTACATGTGTGCCGCTGTTTCCAAGTTTGATGGATCTTATGTTCTTTACATTTCAAATTTGTCCAATTTCTTTGACTTCAGTAATACTTTATTTGTATTAAATATTTATTTTTGTGCCTCAAATATATATTTTTGATGTGCAGGTATGGTAAATTAATGGAAAACTTATGGAATTGTATTTTTTAATAAAATATGTCTATTTAAAAAAAATCCTAAATATGGATTTCATCAATTAATGTATCTCGCTGACGGAAAAATATACCCGATACCTTTTCGCTGCATTTGCCCTCAATAACGCAAAACGATTCTCATGCTGACCAATTTTTCTTCCGAATTTTAGATGGACAGGTGCTGTCACTGGTGGAACTCGCGGCCAAGGAGGTGGCCTGCCACATTCCGTTCGAGGTGGTGGAGCACGTGTATCCGCCGGTGCCGGAACAACTTCAACTGCGCATCGCTTGCTGGAGCTTTCCCGAGAATGAGGAAGACATCAGGTGCGAGTACTGGCCTTGCAACTTCAGCTGAATTTCATACACTCTTACACTGTAATGGCAAATGTGTATGCAATACTTTGAAATGACTATTCCGTGGCGCAGTTGGTTAAGCGACTGACTGTGGCTCGGCGGTCCCGGGTTCGATTCCCGGCGCGGCTCTGGCCGGG
>JAQGBY010000469.1:0-44397 GCA_034698785.1 Mycogona germanica | reverse complement strand
CAATTTATTTTTATTTTCATTTTGTAAATTTTATTTTGTGGTTTCGCCCGTCCTCGTGACGGGCTTACCCGCTTGTTATAATATATTAAGCACTAACGATTCTGAAATTTCTTCAGTGAGAGTTCCAAATTTTTTTTATTATGTATGCTATTTGGTATTTGTCGGTTTTTATGATTATGGAAAGTCAAACTGCGTTGAACATCTATTTCATTCGACAAAAACACAACACGAAAGTTGGAACGGTTTTCTGCGATTTTATTGGTTACGCCTCAATCGTCACCAGGGGACGCGACATGAACAGTCAAGAAAATCGCAGATAACCGAGTCAACTTCCGCTTTGCATATTAGCAGTTTGGAATAGGTTTAAGAAACTGACAGAAATGAACGATTGCATGTAATTACATGTACAGTGGCTCGTCGTTTCACAACCTTTTCTGTCTCGGGTTCGATTCTGAGGTACTGTTTGAAATCATAAATGTGTATCTGTTACTGTTACAGTCACTACAGTAAATTCAAGATAATAGAACCCCGCTTACATGTACATCAAACTGACTAAAAGGTAATTTGGACGGAAATTCGACAGCGTTTAGCGATGATACGCACGCACGACACCGTTCTAATCTGCATGAATGCCATACAAATCGCATTCTCTGCCATAACAATTTTGTGATTCCGTGAATTGGTATGCGAGTCCACGCACTGGGATTTTAGGAACAGAAACCCCGAATACGAAAATATTATGTAAACCGTGTTAAGCCTCCCACACGCTGGACAGACAGCAAACCGAGAGAGCAACATGCCAGCGGAATCGTTTAGGCCGCATATCTTATGTGACAGCCTCATCAATCAACTGCCACCTAGTGGTACAAACAGGAAACCCACTGCTGTGTTACGATATCTGCAAACAAGGCATTGTGGAGAGAGAGAAATACGGGAATGAAAAAAAAATAGTTAGCGAAAAAAAAAAGGTTTTCTCTGCCAACAGGTCAGACATGTACTCGTATGACGTACATACAAACACTTGTGGACTATGCCCTGTGTTTGCTTTGGAATAAATTTATGAGTTTGCAGAAATTTTTCTGCATATCGCTGACGCCTGTAGCTCGCACAGTATGTGGGGTACCGGAGGTTTTTTTTTTGGCGAAGGGGAATTCGAGAGGTGTTTCTGTCTGTTCGTGTTCAAAATTCGGCGAATTTCAGATTCTGGTCACTTCAATTGTCCGGAACATTAGGAATGTTGCCTTTTTTCTTCTTAAAAAAAATGAGAATTGTGCAGCTTTTTGCATTATTTTTATTAAAATTAATATTTGTTGTAACACTTTTTAGTGTAGCACCCAAAGAACCATGACCATATATTTTATTATATCAGAAATAATTTATCAAATTGTTTGGACATTTTGTAAGTGGCGACTTGAATTTCCAAATGACAGGTGACGCTGCATTTTGTCAACGTTTCAAAATCGTCCGCATAATAAGTTATTAATATTTGGAAAATGATGAGTGGTTCAAAATGGTGTTCAACTAAGAAAACCGTTCGAAACAGGGGGGAAGAAGCCAAACTAAATCCCAGAATACAACTGGGGGACAACGACGTTGGCGAGATTCGAAAGACCGTTGTCCTATAAATTTTTTTTATACGTCAGATCAAAAATGACAGTGTTTGACGATTTTTAAAGAGCTCCCCGAGAAAAACTGGACTGCAAGTCCTTTTGAAAAAAAATCGACAATACTTACTCGGTGCAAGGTATATTCCATTACCATTTATCTGTTCAACCGAATAATCAAAAAAGATTTTCATCTGAGATGTTACGAGAAAGTGTGTCTGAAACGGAACTAACAGATGCCAACGACATGAGCGTTTGGGATAAAGAGGAGAGACTTCGAGCCTGTGTGAACAAGCGGAAGGAAACCCCCAAAATAGTGGATATGAAGCCGATGTTAGTAATAACAAAAAATATACAGTCTGTAGAATGATTGCTTGGATTGCAATCGAGAGTAGGCAACAAGATCGTCGATAAACAACGTTTACTTCTGATCTTCAGAAAAAAATTAAGAAATTGTAAATTTGCGAAACAAGGAAGGAGGAACGTTTGAAGTAAAAATGAGATGGCCAAAAAATGTTCGGTAAAATATTTCCAAAAGTAATAACACACATAAGTAGTAACAAGTCACATAAAAAATACAAGTGCGTCTCGAAAAATTGAAAACTGTTCATGAATGAAATTCCTGGCAGTCCGATCACCAAATTCTCAAATTTACGAACAAAATGGAGTCTTCCATGTAACTTCTTGATGCCGATTGTTGGTGGCCAATGTCTTCCATTCGATAGGCTTTGCTTCTCGAGCTCCGGGCAACCTAACTACGGGATATGCGGCCAAACGTGGCGCGATAAACAACCCCCATCCACGCACACAAACACGCATTCATTATAAATACACTGACGTATTATATTATTATATACTGGATATGCCGAAAAACACAAACAAGCGTACGAAAAACACAGGAGCTCCTCAGTGCATAATAGCGGATTAAAATCTATTTAGCTCGGTCTCTCGGTTTATTTTATTTTTTTCCTGCGGTTAATGTGCGGCTCTCGCCCCCTACGTGGTACCGGCCGCTTTCCTCAGTCGCAGCCCCGTAATAAAAACATCTTTTTTTTTTGGGTTCTGAGGGGGGTGGGGTTTGTTGGTGGAATGGGTGAGGGGTGGGGATCCCCAATCCCCCGCCACCGTGATCATGTAGTGTCGGTTTCACGCCAAATCTCCCAGGAGCGGGAAGGATATAACATTTTGGAACTTTTGAGAAAATACAGTTGTTTGTTTTTTCTCTGTTTAAAAAGGAGCACCTGAGGGGGTCTCATGAGGCAGATCAGTTCACCCTGCGTCTGGTTAATCGTGTGGCTTAACACCAGAGACGCCACAAGTGATTTTTTTTAAAGAATGCGCGACCGCGGTTCACAAGGTTGTGTCTTAATGAACTAATTCGCATGTTAAGCTAATTGAAATTGGGCTTAGGCATATAAAACGTTCCCTAGAAGACAAAGACAATTTTGTTTCTTCTAAGTTAATCGAGTTGTTGTAATCTATGACTATCAGAATCAATACTTATTAAAAATATTTGCTGTACTTGTGGTTGTTCTCAATGGACCGGATCTGGCGAAAAAGAAGCATTGAAAAAAATACGGTTTCCTTTCGAATTGATTAGAGTTTTGGGATTTTTGAGTACTGGGTGCAACCTACCCGAAATAAAAAATTCCACCAGTCTGTTTACACATGCCACCATATATACAAGTCCCAGGTATGTTACTCACACAAAAAAAGAGGAAGAAAACAGTAGTAGTCTCGGTGTTGTGTTCTGTTGTGTGTGTGTGAGGATTTGTGATGTAAGCAATCGACGCTTAGCCCAAAAGGAACTGGCTACTCGTGTTGATTGCAAATGGATAAGACAAAGCCATTATATGTAAATATTTACGCATCCGCAAATATTGGCGAGCACATGCCACATCTCCACCCATACACGAAACTTTTGTTGATTCATGCGTCTCTCCTAAAAGACGTGGGACCGAGAAGAGAAGAAAAAAATACAATACCATGGCTTGTCCTTTGTTGGTTGGGGGGTGGCGAGGGGGTTGTTGTCACGCCCATTCAGCCGGAACACAAACAAGAAATGAAGTGACAATTTTTGGTTCTCATCCTGTAATGGGACGCTCACCCCCCTCCCCTCTCCTTATTTTTTATTTTATTCCGAACTTCAATTTTCTCGAAGACTGCGTGGGAGACTCAAAGATTTGACAATTTTTACAGCGCCCGAAAAATTAATATGTCATTGGATTGTGAATACTCGTATCCTAGATAAGTTTCCATACATTTGCCGCAATTTTTCATATTTTCCTCCGATAGGTGGCGTCGGGTTTACGTGGTACGCCATCTGGTGTCTTGCTCTCTATTGCTGCCGGATAAATTGCACTGTAATGGAGTGAAAATTGCAGGACTACAATTTCAAATTTGGCAACGAAGAAATTAAATTCTTCGTTCAAAAATTAAGAAAATGGAAATTTGCGAAACACAAATTTTTTATGTTTAAACTATCTTCGTAGTCCTGCAATTTTCACTCCATTTTAGTTAATTAGCATTTAGTTAGCACCTTCACTTCTATGAAATTACACTGTACTTTATCAGATATGAAAGAACATTCTATATAAACATTTTATTCATTTTATTTTTTGTCTTTTTAGGATTCCTTTTGGGTGTGCATCAATGATACTCTTCAAGGTATTTTATTCTATTTTTCTTTTTAAAAAATACATTCTAGCAAAACATTCGTCTTCAACTCAAATTTGACTTTGACATTCTAATGCCTCGATTCCTTGACTTATCTCAACGACCAATGACAATTTCGACACCGTCTTAAGAAATCCGATATAATTTCCAAATGCAATTTTTAAATTCTATTATTTTAACTGTACTCGCACGTTGCGCTAAATTTGCATTGGATCAAATTAGTTTTCAAATTATTTACACTGCTTTTCTGTTCTGTATTGTTGCTCCGGCACTGCTCGCTGTTGCGACTAAATATTAAGAAGAACTATACTTTTATCCAACTGGTCATTCGTTAATTGACACGCGGGATATTAAGATTGGCTGCGAAGAGACTGAACGAATGACAACCGGATGTAAACGATTAGGCTCGACCATTTTATTCGGTGTCAGTGAGTGCTCTCACATACTCGTATATACATGTATAGATCTATATATTAATAGTAGAGAACTGACTCTATGAGATTAGACTTGCAATTGAGCCTAATATTTATACGTCAGTAACGTCACATCCACGGAGCAGCGTCAAGTGGGCGTGTGCTTGAATGGAAACGGGGTCAGTCCTGTAATGACATTAAAACTTGGGATTGTCTGGAGGCCGAACAATGTGTCGAGGGGATTCACATTTTTTTGTCCAGGCCTGTTTAATTAATCGATATAAAAAATGTGCCAATCAAATGGCAAATCAATATTTAATGATTTCAATGTGTCCAGCCGATCTTGACCTATGGGGACTACTTTTGTCACTTCATTTCGAGATGTATTCGTCAGAAGACGAAGGAGTGTGTCTAATCGTTCGAGGGGGATTTTAAACACAGACTCTGGTCTTATTTTAGAACTGGTAAAACTAAATTCCCAACCGTTCATAATCATACCACGAGAAATGCCTTTCGCGCAGTTGTATTTTTAAAACTGTTAGGATTTTGTTCAAAACATCCGCAACGTCTGTCTTTCTTTCCATGCATATATATATATTGGGTTTGTCACCTAAACACTATGTGTCTCGCCATCTCGGCAAGACATTCCCTCTAATGTTCCAAAGAATGTTGACTCAATCGTGTTTAGGAAGCTTAAACCAAGTAATGACAGATAATGAAAAACAATAGCATTTGTTTCTCAATATTATGGGCGATTGTGCTCATATTAATTACCATTATTGTTTTGTCACTTTTATTCTACAGATGTATTTTCCCAGTTAATAAGTTGGAAAATTGGATCCCAGTGAATAATTTGTATTTTTTAAAATACCGAATTACATTTTGTTGAAGATTTAAAATTTCCTGAGATTGACAAGTCTGCAAATATTTTCTTTGCCTTGTACCTCGGTAAAAATAAAAATAGTTCCATGTTCAGAATTCGCTTTTTGCAAATGTTTTAACAACTTGATGGAAGAATTTTATTTTTCCCAAATTTTGAGATTATATTGTTCAATGTTAGTGACTGATTTTCACTTCTCGAAAGCGAATGCTGTAACTATGTGGGTTCGTTTTCTCGGGAGTGTAAACGCGACAAACGCGCGTTCGAAAGATAATCCATCCGTTACTTCGTCGTCGAGTTTAGGGAGGGAAAAAATATTTCTTTCGCCAAAAATCTATTTTTGGTGGGTGGGGGTTGTACGTGTGACACGGCGGTACGGTTTTGGAACGATCGGTTGACTTTTTATCGAGACATCCCCTTCTCCCATCCCCCCCCCCAAAAAAGCACACACACAACGCACCTCCGTTTGTCGGTAAAAATAAGAGTGTAATCGGGGGTTGTCTTATTCCACCACGTATACAGTCGTTCAGCGAAACAATTAATCGTTGTTTAACAAATCGACTCGAAACGTGAGGACATAAAGTTTTGGCAAGCCATGTGGAGTTGAGCGTTTATTTTTTCCACTTTTTTTTTAGTTGTTGTTATTCGCCTTCGTAAATTTATAAATATAGCTATGGCACACTAAATAATCTTGAAATATGTAGTCGACAACGAGGCATTCTCGTATTTTTTAGGCAATGCATGGACGTGACAAAGCATCCCTTTTGATTGGTTGACAGTAGATGATGGTCTTGCCAACATTTTGGACCCCTTTCGGCAAGAACTCGCATCATCATCATGACAAACGTCTCTTGAAAGTCATTTTTTTTCAACCTGTAATCGTAACCGGTAAAATTCTTCAGATCCTTTTAGTTTGTTGTTGGTGGTGCCATGATCACCATGTGAAGTTACCATTTAGTTTGTCTCTGATGGACCACAACTAGCTAGGACATTTGGTTCCAATCAGGACCTGCCCTGTGGGACCCCCGAGTCAGTCGAAATCTTGGGACCCATCTTGCAAATTATATATAAAAACACATTTATCAACTCAACATTTTTTATTTTTTCCCAAATTATTCATCATTTCTGTATAAAGTTACATAGAAAGTGTTTATTTGATGCCGTTAGTTTTCTTAATTTACGAAGAATTTAGAAATATGATGCGACAGTGAATTTTTTTAATGACTTCTTTAAAGAACTTAATAATTTATTATGTTGATAGTTAATAGTAATTATAGTTAATAATTTGTATGTAAGATAAATTCATCATTTCTGTATAACGTTACCGTAAAGTATTATATAAGCGTATTCTGATATATGAAATTATGCGCTAAAAGTTTCTTAAGTTATTGAAACGCTATTAACACATATTCCGATTAATCGAAAAGCAATATTTTTTTAAAAAAAAACCTTTTCATTTAAATCTAATTATTCTGGTGTAACGTGAGTTTTTGTGTTGAGTATGCGCTCGATTTTTTGAAGAATTACTGGAAAATGATATTTAAGTGGAATTACGCCTAGCAATTTGTATTAAAAACTTACCTTCAAATATTTAATCTCATCATCAAGATTGCGATTTATATGTCATAAAAGAATTTGATGTGTTGATCTGAATGAAAAGTTATCTTAAAAATAAAGCCTTCGACGCGATAATAACTGTTTTCGAGGCGTTGTTGGCCAATAGATGTCGTTTCCGTCCATGTACAGTAGAAGCCTCACACCAACGCTAAATAGCTCCACATTGCCATGTATTGCACCAACATGTGGCTTTCGTTTGACGATGACGAGCTTTTGCTCGCAATCTGTAAAACTAGGACTATGGTGGGCGTGGGTGGTTACGTTAGGGGTCGGTATGCTCTCTCACATTGCCATGGGGGGTTTATTTACGCGGCGACGGCGGCGTCTTATTCGTTTTTATGAAATGATGTTTATAATTTATAAGCGCCCCGACAAGTGTCAATAAACACGGATCTGTACAGCTCTCGAATGGTGGTGGTGGGGATGGGGAAAGGAGGAGGACCAAAGTCACCAAAACAGTGCCAAGCCATCATTTTTGCAAGGGGGGGTCTGTGATCGTGGTTGGCCAGATTTCAACAGGGCGCGCTCATCGCCTTTGAAGCGCGATGAAAACCAGATATCTGGAATTGAATTTTGGCAATTAGGGAAGAAGGTCGGCGGAATCTTGTTGCTACGCATTGAGATCCGTTAGTAAAAAGTATGGCCCGTCTTTGAAAAATGTAAACCGGAAGTCTCCCCTTCCCCGGAACACGTCGTTATAATTGAGACGGGTACGTCTAAAACGTTGGTTTCGTCAGTTGCTCACTATAGACGCCATAGACACCAGATCTGGACGCCCGTTTTGTTTTTTTATAAATTCTAAGAAAATTTGTTTTGAACTTTATCGCGTTTGTTGTTGCCATCTTAATAGTTTGTCGTCAAACTAAAGTTAAGCGATTTTTCAAATATTGTTGTCTCGGATGTGATATTGCGTCTACAACTTGAAATGTTGACTCGAGCTTGCAGCTGATTTATAAGGCGTGTTCTTGTGCGGGCGTTGTGTTGGTGTGCCCGTTTCCTGAACTCTCTAGTTTCTAATGCGACTCGTGTGCTACGACTGTCATTAATCCTGCTGATTAATCATGTGTATATTAGGCCTATACACTGCGAAAGACGACGTCTACTTTTAAGACGCCTATCCGTTCCAATGCCACTATAGACCGAATACACGAATTACACAGAAATTGTGCAATCAGATGAGATCCGTGTAAAATGTAAATAATGTTCGTTAAGGAGGTTCACCGGTGATTGCTCATCTTAAAACCACTCCCAGATAGGCGACCTGGTAATTTTGCCTAACCTAGGCTGCCTAGGAAACGGATCTTTAACGTCCCCGATTTTACTTTCATTCCGAAAGAAGCCGTGTTATTTTATTGAGTCGTTGCATTTCGATCGCTGATTGGTTGAATTATAATTTATAATATAATATTAGTTGGCTGATTAAGTTATACAAAATAATAGGACAGCTTATAATTCACTGTCGATGTTATTGATAGCATTAAGCAAATGACATCTTTTGAATACTTTCAGCTGAGTGAAAAGGGGTGAAAACGCTTCTAATTTTTATATTTCAAATGGTGACCGTTTGCCGTTTAAACTATGAAACTATTTTAAATACAATCTCCTACAAACTGGAAATTAATGGACTAATTTGAAATAGCCCGTGTAATTTCCGTGTAATTGCCTCATTTTGCTGTGTAGACGCCGCTTGACTTATTTGTTAAGGAGGTCCACCAGCGTATCCGCTCTAAAAACCCCCTAAGGAGGCGACCTAGTAATTTTGCCTAGCCGTAGCCTGATACCTAGGTGTAGGTAGGTCTCCACTCATGAGTGATACGTTTAAAGATGTACAGTCGTTGTGTTTTTATCGGGTTTATTGGTAGATCGATGATTGGGGGAACAATCGGGACCGACGTAACTACTGATGTGCGCCACCTTGTGACGAATCAAAGCTCTATTTTTGGGCATGGATGTCCCTGGTTTCGGTGACGAGTTTTTAGACGATCGGGGACATGGGGGCGCCCCCAATTGCAGTAAATAAATGTCATCCGGGATCCAAGTAAATCGACTTTGCACGTCTGCGCGCGTTTTACACACACATAGCGTTGTACCAGTGTACGTGCAAAGGCCGCTCCGTGTTACATTTCACTCGCGAATAACATCCTCATTTCATCTGTTCGACCCGTCACCCCTCCCCAGATTTGTTTCGAACACAGGACGTGTCAGAGATAATTTGGTGTCGACACCCCGAACGAGGCACGAAGCTGTCGGGGGGAGCAGGCCATGGGGGTCAGTCACTCAACCCGGTCACCCCCCCCCCCTCAAATAAACTCAACTGAGTGACCCGCGTGAACCCATGTATTTCCGTGCCTGGGCCTAGCGGGAAGAGGTCAACAGTTGTTATCAAATTTATAAAGTATCGTACAAAAGAGGGCTTTATCATTGACGGACGATTTCAATATCATCCTGAGATCCTCGTTTAATGAGATAGAATTTCTTGATGCCATCATGATCGATCGCCATTGGCGTGGGACCAATAAAATCGCAGATAACCGAGACAACTTCAACTGTAATTTGGCCATATGGAATTGGTATTAGGTAATGTCCAAAGAAAGTGTTTTCGATGATTCAATCCATGCTCAAACTCGAGTTATTCTAAAGTTTAGGAATCCGTTTAACGCATCAGCTTCTCAATCTTCACCGATTTGTCGATGAGAAGATTCGTTTTGGGAACAAAATTTACTCATTGTTATAGCTGTAAGCTGGTCTAAGAACCACTTAACTTAATATTTATAACTCTAGTTCGACCACCTCAGGAATCAAAGGACTCACACAAGTTCACACTTGTAGCATTGAACACTTTACTTTGCACTTTTGAAATTGAACAAAGTATAAGAGCATATTTTCATGACAATTTAATTTCCCCACAACTCAGCAAAGTCAAACAAAGTTCCAGGGAGAGTCCATTTTATTGGCCCACCCCTTTACATGTTTATCGTGCAACTCTTTTCGAACTAATAGAAGTTGGATCGAATTTAGTGTTCACATGAGGACGCGAGGTATCAGGAGGAAATCCGTATCAATGTGGTTTCCGCTCGTTATGGGCCCGATCCAAAGCAATTACCAGTGTATGGCTTATTTTTTGGAAATGTCGCTGCAGAAGGGTTCAAATATGAAATGTCAAGCTTTCTTCATTCACCCCGGTCAATTTAATCAGGTCCGTTCACTTTCACTGTGCTGTCTAATTAAATTTTATTAGTATGTAGTGGCCAATTTATTCGTCGGGTGATTTATTTGCAAGCGCGGCTGTCGCAGAGTGCAGGTTGTGGATGCCTGGCAGATTGATTGCAATTGTCGCCGCGAGTGTCGCGTTGTCCGGCTTAACGGATAAAACACTTTCACACTATTACTCGCTAGATTTAGGGATATTGTTTAGGCTTGTTTAAGAATATTTCACATGAGTCGGGGGTACAACGAGATGTGTTTACGTTGAGTCGCATGGCTGTGTATATTTATTTATTCGTCGTTTGGATTGGAGTTGCTATAACGGATATGTTGTCCATATCGCTGTGCTCACCCCCGGCCAACACGCGTAATTGTTTACCGAAAAAGCACTCGTTTTGCTCAACTAGGTTTGATTGGAGTCTTCTCCCTCCGTTGTTATTCCGAAATTCCGATCAAACTTATAAACACTTTATGCGTGTGGCTATAAACAGTGTGTAAGACGTATACTGTAAGTCTGCTGGCTTTTTTGTTTAGACAGAATTTTCGTGAACAAAATTGGAGAAATCTGGGTTCTTTCGTAACTTGCGTGTCGGGTTGATACAATATTGGATTGTTGCGCAACTATCAGATAAATGGTATTATTATTCAGCCAAGAAGCGATAATTACTTTTTGATCGCCCTCGTTCAACCAAGAACAACGTTTGTTTGAATTGTCCTTAAAATGAATTTACTTTTTGTGAAATTGCTTTTATTCATCAGTTTTATTATCCTGTGTATTTTAGTGGGTATGTTAGCGTGATCATTAGAATTTATTTAAAAATGAATCCCAAACGTTTTGACTATTTAAATTGATCTAATATGTTCATAACGAAAATATATTTTCATTCTATTTTGTGAAATAGTACTCAAAGAAAGGTGTAAAGTTAATGATTAGAAATTGTGGATCTAGTGTGGGAAATATCGCTGGCATCAATGGTGGCACGTGATTGGCGTTCGAATGTTCAGCGCCATTTTGGTCAAGTGGAGACGCCATATTGGAATTTTCCGGCGAAACGATATGGCAATGTTTGCAACTTCAACGGCTGAAATCTCGAGAAATACACAAAACCAAGATCTGAAATAACTTGCACTCTACTACAAATTAGCGGAACTATCTACAACTGAATTTTGATTCAATTTCGACAACTCAAAAAGACGGCAAACAAGTCTGAAATCACTGCTCACGGCGTCCGCCCCCAACTTTGTTTTCCCCTTCACGGCACATTTACATTGTAATGGATGCCAAAAGGAACTGAAGCCTAATAGCCCGTCCAGGGGTTGAAGTCCCGTGCAGAAGAAGAAGTAGATAGAAGACGAAAAAAGTGAGCGGCCCCAGTTGGGACAGAGATGGATGCCTTCAGTAGCGCGCGTGTCACTCGTCAGTTGCCTTGATGAATGGTCACAGTTGCAATGACTTATGAAAATGGCGACTCTTGAGAATGAGGGAGGGGGGAAATACTGTATCTGCTGGAGTGAATTTCAGTCCTAACACATGGCCGAACGATTTATGCGGGGCAAACTAAAAAAAAATATATATATATATATATAAATATGCCTGTCAACTTCTGACTGCAAATGGAACTGACTGTGTATCTCGAGTTCGTGAGAGCGCGCCATATGGGGTTCACCAGAAACCATAGACAAGATACATATTAATGTAATTCTGTGTGCGCCTGTGTTTGGGTTTTTACTTTGGGTGTGTTTTGTTTTCATGAACGTGACTAGAGCGTAATTTTTTAGTTCGCCCAACATTATTCAACTGCTGCAGCAAGCAGAAAGTGAGACGATGCTTGTTGTTCTTGAAACACATTACAGACCATGTTCGATGGCGACAGTTTTACTCGTCAAATGGTTGGGGGAATTGGCCAATGACTATGTTTAGTGCGCTATATACAGTGTACGAAACATATGATGACAACCATGACACATTTATAAGAATTTATATTATAGTCCTGAAAGTTTGACATTTTTTTTCACGTTTACTTACAAACAACGGCTTAACGAAATTGAATGAAATTTGAGCTGTAGATAGTTCCACAAATTTGTAGTTGAGCGCAAGTTATTTCAGACCTCCAGTTTGCGTATTTCTCGAGATATCAGCCGTTGAAGTTTAAAGCATTTCCATTAAAAAGGAAAATTCAAAGATGGCGTCTCCAAAATGGCGCTGAACATTCGAACGCTAATCACGTGCTACCAGTGTTGCCAGCGACATTTGCCACACTAGATCCAGTATCGAGAGAGATTTATTTACGACTGTTTTTGCTTTGGCCAGTTTCGAACCAGAAGAATGAATGCTCCTCAAGGAAGTTAAAATATATAACTTTTAACCAATTAATACACAAAAAATAAATGGCGCGAAGCACGCCGAGTCGGATATAACTTTACCAACCAAGAATGCTAGATAATTTAACAATGTAATTGTAACTTGGATATTTGTAATTGTAACTCGTTGAGCACGCTACACTCCGTCATAATCACCGAAAATAATTTGAAGAAATTACGATTTAGTTTCAAATTATTTTCGGTGATTATCATTGATACGAGTTAAAATTACTGTTCATTAATTACTGTAACAGTCGGATAACATTGCTATTCTATCTAGCATTCTTGGTTCGTAAGTTATATCCGACTCGACGTGCTTCACACCATTTAATTTTTGCGTATTATTTGGTTAAAAGTTATATTTTTTAACTTCCTTGAGGAGCGTTCTTCTGGTTCGAAACTGGCCAAAGCAAAAACAGTCGTAAATAAATAACTCTCTCTCGATAAATATCCCCGATGAGCTTTTCCCGTTTCGGCCGACAGCAGCTGCATCGGTTCGTTCGAAACTTCGAACCTCCTCTGTCCCCGAAACGGAATCGGCGGATATGGGCACCTGGAACAATAAATTTGTCCGCGACGTGTTCCGATCTAAGCGGCCCCCGAAACGGTGACAGAAGTCAGAACTATTTCTGTACACGGATCGTCGAAAGCAAACCGACTTTAAATTGAGGTTAACACTTTGAGGTTAACGCGGTGGCCTCGCTCGCCCTATTAAATTGCTTTAGAACTTAGAAAATTTAAATTTTTACTAGCACTTTTTGTAGTACAGATGTCCAGGTGCCCACTTTTTGTTTTTTAATAATTGCTTCATTATAGAGAAGTTACATTAGAGATATAAAAAGATATTAGAAGAAAAATTGCTGGTAGAAGTAATTGAGCATTGCATCGATTCCCCGAAAATGACTACAATCGCAATTTCATATTGTGATTGATCATGTCCTGGAGTTCCTGGATCGAATTTCGGTTCGGGTGGAGATTTTGTAATGTTCGTGTTGTTTTTGATCGACGCTTTATGTTGGCAAGACATAGTTGTCCGAACAATTTTTTCTTCTTCATTTCTTCTAGTAATCGATCGTGGAAGTGGTTGGTCGGGTAGACCCTGTTGTCATTTGCCTCAGTCGAACGCCTGTCGCCTCGAATGTTTGCAGGTAAGTCGATACATGCTAATTTATTTGCGGTACAAGATTGGAATCGCCACTCGACCTGATATAGGGAACCCTAACGATCCTCGGACCTATTAATCATTCGTTTCAGACGCGAAACAGAAACGAGTTGCTGAAAGGTTGCAGACAGAGCGACGAAATGGCGTTCTACGCTTGCCTCGACAGACAAGAAGGTAACATCTCCTAAATATTGATGCAAAAATTGGTCAATGTCAAGTCAAAAAGTAAATTTACAGCGAATGTTAATGTATTTTTTTAAAAAGTGTTTTCGTTTCTCAATTTCCTATTTTTGCTTTATGGTTTCAGCTGGTGACCAGTGCTGCAGTAAGTCCCAGTCCATGGAGTGCGACCGAGCGTGCAAGGAGATTTTCGTCAGCAGCGCGACACCTAGCGGTCAGGTGCGAGCCGGGCTGGAAGCGGTTTGCTCCAAGGGTAGTCACCTGGTGATGGAGTGCGTGCAGAATTACACTAAGATAACGCCGTCAACTAACGCTCAAAAAAGTAAGCTCAGGTTTTAAGCTAATCCGCATTCTCGGATCCATCAGCTCAATTTGAATTTTTAAGAAAGTTAGGCAGTTTAAAAGATATTTTTTGTAATGTCTGTCGCGCAACATTTTCGAAATTCTATATTATAAAACAAAGATTTTGATTTTCCTGTCCGGAGACTAACTCACGAACGGCTCAATGAAATTGCATAAAAATTAACATAACGTTAGTAAACCATCCTAATTCGCTAGCGACGGAATATCAGATCTCGATTTTCAATATTTAATATTAAAATAACTCTTATTAAATTCTGGATAATCTCCCTTTCGCTTCAAACTTAAAAAATGGCGTCTCCACATCAAAAGCATGACGTCGACGATTTCACGAGACAACCAAGTAAACCAGATAACATTTCCAACCAAGCACTCCATACCACATACTATTACCGGAATAATATTTTGTCAATATAAAAATGAAATAACAATATTAATAAACATAAAATAATCAAATAAAAATGATTCTTTTTCAATTTAACATAACAATTGTCAAACGATTGAAAATCCTAATTTTTTTAATATAAAAAAAAACTTGTTGAGGCATGTTGATAGCGTTAAATTAAATAAATAAATAACAGTTACTTTACATTTAACGTTTGCGTTTATCGTTTAAACGTAAAATAGCCGGTTTATTTCATTGGTGGTTACTGTAAACCCAGGCAAAGCCCTTCTTGTATGTCATAATTCGTCATATGTGTGACGTCAGGGACTCTCGTTTTTTGTGTGTCATTCTTGCAAGAATTTCTCGGGTCCGAAAAATTCCAGCGATCTCTGCCGGGAATTGAACCCGTGATCACAGCAGCAGGACAGCTCCCCTATATTGTTACCTGTCCTTGTGACAGTCAGAAGCGCTTGTTTATAATAATGTGCTGTTAATAAATATTGGAGAGAGGTCTGTAATAATTTAATGTTTTGTTTGAATTTGTTCATTTTTAGATCTTCATTGTTGCGAGAAGTCGCCGAAGGAGCAGTGCCGAAACACTTGTCGGAAAATCCTTCGCGCCAACTCGTCTAGTCAGGAATTGGTGATGGACACGCTGATCGAGGGAGGCTGTGGTCAGCCGGTACTGCACGTAAGGATTGTTTTGTTTTTAAGAGTTTCCGTTGATGTGTCTTGAAAATACAATTTTTAGCGTGACACCTGGATTTAATATATTTTTTTTAACATCACAGGACAGCCTATGGCAGTGTTTTCTGTCCAACTCCAACACCAACAAGCACGACAACGTGGCCACCTCTAGAATGGGGAAACTGGGAACGGATAGTGCCAAATTGCATTGTTGCTTCGAAGCTGCCAACCCAACTTGTCAAAAACTTTGTTTCAAGGTGAGCCACTTTCCTGAAGTCTCAGTTTGTAAGTTGACGCGGTTGGGTGCAAATTTTAACTGAAATTTAAAAACAAAATTGAAATTTGTATGATTTATTTAGACGTACGGCAATGAATGGGAATCCAATTGGAAAAGTTTTCATAGGACGTGTCTCTATCATCCTCACGAAACTAAAATGCAGCGCTGTTTGGAAGAAGGTAAATACAGTTAAAAAATTGATTTTCCTTTTTGTTTATGTGACGTTAGTACTTCCGGTTATGGTTTATGGACAGGTGGTCGCCCATATTAGAAACAATTTTGCATCGGCAGTTTTTCCCACAGCAAAGAAATCTGTGTCTTTCAGTGGTTTCATTTTTATTTATTATTCTGTTTCCGTTTTCAGTGGACGAGCCGTGTGAACTGGGCTGCGAGGATCTGGGATTCTGCAGCAACTTCAACAACCGACCCACCGAGATGTTCCGCAGCTGCAACGCCTGGTCGGACCACGGGGCGCGCAGCGAGATGGACGTGTGGCGCGGAGGATTCATCAACACCACCACCATCAGCATTCCCATTGTCAACACCGGCAAATGTTTTCCGTCCATGTGGAAGACCATCGCCTGTATGCTGGCCGTCAAGCCCTGCGCCAACCGACACAGTTTTAGTCGACTTTGCCGGTGAGCAATCCAAATGAAACGCTATTCGTTGAGTTTGACTTTGATTTGGTGTCGCTAGGATTGATTCAATTTTAATTTGACTTTGTTGCCATCAGGTCGGATTGCATTGACAGTCTCACGAAATGCATTGACTACAGTCGCCTGCCCTCCGATGTGACCCCGGACACAATTTGTGATACATTGTTGCCCGGCGGCCAGGATATGTCTTGTACACCACTGGCCAACTATTTAGGTAAGATTAACCAGCAAGACGTTTTCGAATTGACCAAACGAATTTTTTAAAATTGAATATATGCGTGGCCTATTCACGACAATAGGAAAATAATTAACGACATTATTGTTATATTTAGTTCCAAGTCCACACGAGCATTCCAAACAGCAAGTCACCTTTCCGTGCCGACCTAACCCATGCAACATCACAGACAAATGCGTTGTGAACCGTGAGTGCGTCAGTGGACAAAACTGCCTCCACTATAAATGTGTCCCTGGTACGTTTTGCACAATTCCAATTCGTCAAGGTTATGAATCTACAACTGAAAACTCGTGTTACTAATTGCCAATTTTTTTTTTGGGTGTTTCTAGGTTGCAGAATGGGGGACACGTCACACATGATCGTATCGCAGGGATCCCTAATCCACATCCCCACCTCGGGAATCGACTCCGGATACCAGAAGGTGTGCCAGTGCTCCGACCACTTCACATTCGAAGATTGCGTCGATCTACCCCGGCTGTCTACCGAGGGGTGTAGCATCGGTGTGAAAACGATTGGTAAGACTTCTGTCACATATTTTAAAACATTAATGTGTAATTCGGCCATGAGTTACTGTATACTGATTTTTTAAATTTTTATTGCTCCTCCTTTTTGTAATAGCCCACAAAGCAACTTTCCAGTTGGATTGCAACACTTGCGCTTGCTTCGCGGGAGAGGTGACCTGCAGCAACCACGCGTGTCACAGAATCGGTGACATAGAAGTGCCCGGTGTGACAGGTGAGACCAAGTCATGGATTTTCCATGACATTGACTAATGAAAACATTGTCTAATTGAAGAAATGATTCCTGTTTTTATTTATTATTATTATTTTTGCAATTGCAGGTCTTCCTTGTAACTGTCCAAATCATTACGTACCTGTGTGTGGAGCCAATGGAAAAACATATCCAAGCGCATGTGTAGCAATGTGAGTAAACAAATTTGGCGCCACAGATACAAAATAGTGACGTCAGATCAGCGACGTTGACCAAAATTGGACCCTGTGGATTGTCATTTCACACGCATTATTTATTTTTTCCAGGTGCTTCGGTTTGCCAGAGAACAAAATGGAAATTGGTGCGTGTGGCGATATTGATCCGTGCCAACCGAATCCGTGTACAAGTGGTCAGAGGTAAGCTGAACCTACAAAAACGTATATTGTGTGATTTTTAGAATATTCTAAAACATCAATACAACTTTTTATGCGTTTTTGAACAAAGTTTTCAAATTGTTAATGGAACTTTTTCAGGTGTCTGCCCATCAGGAAAGTTTGCCTGCTCTCTGTAAAATCTTGTCCCCAATACACATGCGGTGAGTTCCATTCAATATTATTTAAAATATTAAAAATGTATTTATTGTTGTTCGTTGTATGCGTTTCTTACGATCTTATTATTAAGTGTAAATCGGCTAATCAAATTTATTTTTAAATTTTAGTGGACAGCGATAACGAATGTCGTTTTGATAGACGCAATCCAGCTTGCGATTCGTCGCACAACCACCACGCCACCTTATGTTCCCTTTTACGAAAGGATCGCGTCCTGGCCTACATGGGGCGGTGTCTAGTGAGTCGAAATCGATCGTCGCATTCTGTTTCGATTCAGCTGATTCACTACGAATTTCTGTTCGTTATGGACAAGAACTATCAAATACGTTAACTGTGACTTTGTTGTACCATTTTTAGGCGCACTGTCGAAACGTGGGACCAGTGTGCGGTCAAAACGGTGAAACGTACGCCACCGAATGCAGTGCCTGGGCCGACCGGGTGTTGGTCGATTACCAGGGTCCCTGTGTGGCCATCGGACTCAGTAAAGGTGAGCAGAGGAGGACTAGCTTGTCTCATCCTTATATTTATTTGTGCGTATTTTTTTTTACGGAACCCCGATCGTCACATTTAATTTTCAGATGGTGTAGCAGCTCCTTGCAGTGAGGCCACTTGTCCCAGCTTGCCTCTAAGTCGATGTCACATGGTGACACCGCCTGGAGCTTGCTGTCCAATTTGCGGTAAGACGTGTTCTTGAAATCTTTTCGTGATTTCCAGTTTCCTTGACGCTCGTTAATATTTTTTTTGGTCAATGTCTGTCGTAGGCGCTGCGATGAAGCTACTGTACAGTCACAAGCAAGCGGAACGAGTGGAGTCGGCCCTGCGTGACCGTCCAGCACTGACCGTGGAGGACGTGGTGCACGAGTTCCGGCAGAGTGTGAAGGCGTTGCAGTGCGACGTCTACGGCTACCTGAGTGTGGAGGGTGAGATCGTGTTGGTGGTGACGGCCACCGGTCGCCAGCCCACCGGCCTCCAGCTGGACACGTGCGCCAGGGAGGCCAAGAAACTGGAGGTGATGGTTCAGCTGGGCAGTCCCATTGTGCTCAACAATTTCCTGCTGTCCATCGTGATGGCGGCCAGTCCGGTGAACGACACCAGCGGGGCTGTGTCGCAGGCGCTCAGGACAGCGTGGCTGTCGTCACTGCCACTGGTCGTGTCGCTTCTATTGACGGTCCTGCATCGGTTGGTGTGCCGCGTGAGCTGATCGCGTTTCGTGTGGGCGCGTTGGTGAGAAAAGATAAAACAACTGCGTCTCGTAGTGAGCGTGCGGTGGACGGCCAAGCGCGGTGTTTGCTATTGTGCCAAAGTTTTGATGTGAGACGCAGGTCTATCCGGTCGTGACACTGGATCGACTGGGAACGTCTAGAAGAAGCTCGACAGAAGAACAAACGTTGTAGGAGTCTCGCTTCTCGGAGGTAACGATGTTCGAAGCGGTAAAAAATCTTCCATGCGTTTCCGGTGGCACGGTTTTTCCGGATTCCTCTTCGGATTTAAGTCGGTGGATTCTCGAAGCCAAAAACCGAGCGCCGAACAGGTTGAATTAAAGGTGAGAGCGGATTAAGAGCTCTGCTCTCGTTTAGCGGCTTTGTCGTTGAATCGTGCAACTGCATCGACATGATATTCGATGCGTCACATGAAGAAGGGAATTTTATCAATTCAAATGTCCGACCGGAAATTCGAATGGGAAAAGGTAAGACGTCACATGAGACGTGTGCGCTGATTTTTTAAAAACCGATTGTTAAGCCTGGTTTGAAGTACAAAGTTGTCAAAAAAGCGGCTCCTACGTCCCCCTGAGGACCATAACCTTGTTTTCTGTTTAAAAAAAAGAAATTCTATCAAGTAAGCGTATGCACATAAATTGTACACTTGCACTCATGAGAAACTATTATTTTCGGATAAATTGAGCAGTTCGTCAAGAAGTCCAGAAATCAAATGACCTTTAATCTCAGTTTCTATTGCCACGTCTTGAACGTCTTGAATAAATTGTATCTAATAAATAGCATGTTGTGCCCGGGACAGCGCCGGACGAGTTAGTTTATTTTTATTAAATAATAGTTATGCTATTATTTTATTTGAAGAGTTTGTCGCCGCCGACTCTGGTCCGGGCGCAACTTGCTATTTATTATAACATGTTTATGTGTTCAGGCGCTTTATATATTCGCGCATTAAATCTGAATTAATTCTAAACATTTCTAAATTTGAAGATTTGTTTCTGGCTGAATTACCTTTTAAACGTTAATTATTAGAATCGCCTTGATTATTTTTATAATGATATGCTCACAATTTCAAAACACAGGTCATGTATGCCTCTGTAACGATTATTATCAGTTGCGCATCAAGTGCCAATTTAACATCTGATGAGAAACTTTCAGAACTTTATAGTGATACTTTCCAAAATGACCCTTGTGAGGTCCGACATGTAGGATATGTTGCATTTTATTTTGCTGCATTTTGAGCGTTAAAAATCAAATAAATGTGTTAGAATTTTGATATATTTTGGAGCTTAAGATCGCCGGTCTTATCACCTCCGAACAATCTACGCAGATATCTGTAAAACTGATTAATAACAATGACCCTCCGTCTGATTGAACTTCGAAATTCCAAACGAAAGCTTGGCCAAAAATTGGATGGAAACGATAAAACCGTTTTTGGGTTGCGTAAAATATATTATTCATAGACACATTTTAGTCATTTCCGGAAATACCGTTAATTGCTATTATTGCCAAAAAATAGGTCGCGATTTTTATCGTTTTAAATTCACGAATATGTTTTGTAAATGCTGATGATGGTACAAATCCGGCTTTAGAATAATTAACCTTCAACGCAAAGAAATATTTTTTATTAGAGGAAGAGTTTGAAGTTGGTTTTAGCGTATTTGGAGAATTTAGTTTGTCCATTTCGGAGGTTTGTCTCCAGAAACAAAAGCCGTGAATTCTTACAACTATATATCTGTTAAACTTATCTTTCATAAATTCGCTTCTGGTTAAATTCGAAATTTTGAAATGTCCATGTAGTTTGGATGACGACAGTTTATCCATAAAGTGACACCGGTTGCGCAAAAGCGACGGTGACGTAACGCGTGTTGCTGCGTTCATGAGGTGTCAACAACTACGTGCCTTAAATTTATCCTAGTCAGTTGATACAGTACACATTTTCAGGGCGCCCTCGAACTGTTTGCTAATAACTACACCAACGAAGATATATTTCTTCATTTATTGTAGCTCATTGTATATATATTTTGCACTCCGGTATTCAATCAATACCTCAACAAATCTCCCGCACTTATAAGTTTATACTTACAATTATATTTGTACACATGTATATAAAAAATAGATGTACATTTGTTTTTATTATATTGCGTGTTTTGCCATAAAATTCATTTATTCCGCTCACTGACATGCTCCTGAACCGGAAACAAGCGAACAAAAAGTCGTTTATTAAGTGTCGATTCGAAATATTTCTTATAATTGAACAATAATCGGTAGTTCTCTTTTCAAGTTTTAATCGTAAATAACGGTCAGGGAATTTTGCCAAATTGTTGCATTTGGGTGGTTGTTGGCCGTACATTTTCAAGCCAGTTGTGTAAATAATTTTGTGTACTATAAATGATGTTATCACATGAATAAATGAAATTTTTATAAGTATAAATATGAAATAGTGCAGGAGCATGCAGAGTTGCTAGCCTACATGCATTTTTGACTAATTTGCCCAAGAATTTGACATCACACAGATACGATGCATTTTTTAATCAATAATCTATTATAGACGTTATCGCGGGTCAAGGTTTTATTTTGTTGCGTGAATTTCAACTTGCTGGTGGTGATTTAGTGACATCGATTATATTCACACACTCACTCGCACTTGACATGCTCCACTATTGTAGTAATCAGAATAACAATTCAGTTGTATTGAATACATGTCAAAAAGCCAAAAACATATGACTTCGTAGGAAACTACTCAAGCTAGAAAAAAAGATTAACGCTCCATTTAAATTTTTGTAATCTCTTTCAGCCGATAAAGCGATTAACACTGTGTGGGGAATTTAGCTGTACCGAGATTTCTCACGTATGTATAGTAGACGAAAAACCTATTCCTATAGCAAAATGGGTTGCGATGATGTCGCACATTGCCTAGTTAGGTTGTCGTCAACTGGAAAGATGTTTTAATTGCAAATCAGCACTTCGACGTTGGGTGTCTTTCTTTCATCAATTGCCTTTTAGAAAGGAAAACTTTGATCCTATCAAAGAGTTGAGAGACTCGAACACAAAACACTTGGGGAGGAAAAAGTCTCCATAAAATCCATTAGGTAGTTGTTAACTCCAATCTACACAATCGAGTGTAATATTCGGTTTCTACTATTCCAATTCGAGACTCAGTCCATGGAATCTGGTCTATAATCATTGCGTGTAAAGTGGTTCTTGTCACGTCCAGCAACGACACTGAATAAATGGAATTTCGGTATAAGGAATTTAGTTCGCTTGCATATTTCAGTTGACTTTCATGTATTTTTTTTTATCCCATCTCAATGTGTCAATTAATGCGTCAAGCATTTTCTCTCTCCGACATAATCTAGATCTTTATCGATCATTATGTTGGCAGCCCATTGAAGATTGGTGGCTGTAATCGCGCGAACTAACGCAAAGGTCTTCAGTACACCACACACACACACATACGCTCGGTAATTTTTTTCTAATCGATGTGCAGTTATCATTTTAAGAACGCAGTTATGACGCGACAACAATTTCAATTTGGAACGCAATCGTGAAGTTCATTTAGAGTCCGAAAAGTGATTTGCGATCTCTCTTTCGTGGATTTCCTATCTGGCGGGGACAAATCATCCCAAAGTGGTGTCCACTAGCACAGGGTAAGCTCAATTTTAATCCCAAATTTATTGGAAACCGATCTTTATTGATCGTTTTATTATCATAAATTCGATACGCTTTCATTCAGGCAAATTAGTTCTCAAGATTGTATTTTTGATCGATCATTTCTTATAGTGGATTAGGTTTTGAATGGATGAAGCGTTTGCAATTTTTTAAGACATGTTTCCTGGTGATCTTGTGTGTGTGTACTGGAGTGATTTAATTATAGGCGATTATTTTAGCGATTATTTTACAAGATATTCTTATTGTTTCAGTTTCGTGTGTTCACACCAAGATAGAAAATGAATTCGTTGAAAGCTGCGGCAATCGTAGAAACGATGGTTGGTCCGTGCCAAACATGTCAAAGACCTCTTCAGCGAAAAAGCGTAAGAAACAAGTATTTACCGAAAATAGAAAATATACTCTTACATCAGAAACATAATAACTAAATAGTTATTCCAACATAATTCTTTGAATTATTTCGAAAAAAGAAATCGTTAGAAGGAAGCAAAACACTCTTGTTCTTCTAAAGCGCTGTTTACACCGGAAAAGATCGGCTCCTTAGGAGCCGATCGATCTTCTCCGATCGCGTGAACTACGCGGAAAAAATATTTCCCTGTGTAAACCGTACTTAAGTGTTACTTCAAATTTTTTTAAATTAAAAACTTAACAAATTTAATCAAGAGACCACAGCAAACGACACCAACTTCATAAGCTATTCTTTGCCCAAAATCAGGATATCGTCGCCTGCAAAAATGGCGGCCACCAGGCTTGCAGCGCGTGCACCCAGAACCAAGGAACCTGTAACAATTGCACCACCCTCGCGACGACCAAGTTCGACCAGGAGTACCTGGAGAAATTAAATCTTCCCCAATTGCGACAAGTGATGAGGGCCCTCGGGATGCCCGTCAAGAACGACGTCTTTCAGATTCAACCCATGATCGACGCCATCTTGGAGTACAAGAGCGACCCTACTGCAGCGCTAGTCAAATTCGCCAACAAGGTGAGCGCAATTTATTTAATTTATATATAGATATACAGTATATTTAAAATAAAAAAACACTTTCACACATTTCGAGCACAAAGCATAATCTCTCTTTCAAGAATGAATTTTTTCATCCATTGTTTCGAATTTACAAAACCATGAAATCTCGTATTTTCAAGACTAGCGTCTTTTTTGAAACACAACAATTTCATCATTCAGTATTAGCTGGCACGTAATATTGTAATAAAAAAATATTCGAAACGAGTCTAATGTCTAATGTGAACTCTGGAACCGATGAAATTCCAGCTATTGTGTTCACATGAGAACGTCACTCGATTGTTCAGGGTGACATCGATGTAAAAATGTCCGGGAAGTAAAACGGTCGAAACGATCCTCGTACAATTCTTAAATTTTGATGAATATGAGTACTAGATAAAATAATTTTAGGTATTTTACAACTCAATAAGCAATTAAATGAGCAAAGAATTGCAGGCGTTATGTCCATATGTAAAATCAGCTTAAATGGTGACGTCATTCAGATGTTATCCGCGCCTGAACGCCGCCGATTTCTGTTTCAAAATGCGAAATGACAATGGCATTACTGTTGTCAGCAAGCGCTGATTATCGATACCGTTTCCAAGGCTCCATTATCCTTTCGCAGGTTCAAAACACCTTTTAGTTAACGCGTGTTGAGGGAGTGTAATTGTGTAGCTCTTATCTAACCTCGATTTCGGCGTCATCTTTTTTTTTCTCCGTTCGAATAGATATCTATGTGTACAGTGTATGCTTGACATGGTCTTGGCCCGGATAATATTATCAGCTTTTTAGTTTACGAGTCTAAATTGCCCTCAAAGTATTGTGACGTTTTCGCTCTGAAAGAGCTATATTTTAAACGGTAACGAAGATAGATAGCGCAAACTTTAAAAACCCTGCAATGAATTGAGTGTAAAATTACGTAGCGAATGGTTTTTGATGCATTAACATTATTCTCATATTAAGTGTGCATATTTTTTGCGGAATTATAGTAAAATGATGTTTAAATTGTGCGAAGCGCCAAAAAAACGTATGCTAGTTTTTTAAACTTAACACTCATTGTGTGATTACTTTATCACACTTCCTCAGTTTTCGTAATTTCAAGTTAAATCTTGGCCTATCGCAATTTTTAATAAACTTTCCCGAATCCTAAAAAATATGTAGATAGTGTCAAAATCAATTAGTTAACATTGATTTACAGAACAAAGTTTTAACTTAGCAATGCAAATATGGAATGCCGTCAGTTTTTGGATTTTTGGACCTGTTCAAACCCTTGAAAATACCAACTTGAAAATGAGCTAACTTGAAAAATGAATGTAGTTTCGAGAAAAACGGGTTCAAAGATTTTCGCAGCATTAAATTTATAATTTATATGGTTGAAAAGTTTGTCCACAGCGTATGAAATCCGCGGTTCAAATCCATGCAGGTTCAGAACTCCGTACCTAAGATCATTTGAGCTCGGTGCTCCTCGCTTCAGAATCGAGCATTCAGACCAAAGATAAAATAAAAAATCAGCTAAAGCAGAAAATTAATGTCGCTTCCTTATCAAACTACCAACGATTTTTTTTCCCTTTTGCAGACTGGCGCCAATCTATCAAGCGGCTCAGCTTTTATCATCAAGAAGTCTGCTCCGCGCACGAACATAATCATCATCTCGGAGGGCGACAAGAGACCGAATGCGACCACCAAATCGCCAACCACTCCCAAGTCCCCCGTCGCCAAGGCACCCTGGTCGCCCACCACCAACGGCGACAGCACACCACCGCCACTCCAGTCCAGCAGAAAGACCAGCGTCAACGTCGGCAACTATTACGATCGCCAGGCCAGCATCAAGCTGACGGACGACGCCGACGGCTCGGCATCCCCCACGGGCAGCGTCAGTCAGCTGAGACAGAATTTTGAGAACGCCAGCGTCAACAACGCGGTCAACTACAGCCGCAGCCCGTCCACCACCACCAGCAGTCCCACCAAGAAACAGCCGGCCAGTCCCAGTTGGGTGACCGAGGTGAAGGTCGAGAGTGACGTCATCGACGCACCCGCTGACCAGACGGAGCCTGAGATCGAACGTCAACCCGAGAACGACGAAGACCAATCGGAGCCCGAGCCAGTGTCGAGGGATGAGCACCACGAGATCGAAGAGGATCCGCTGCCGACGAGCTACGACGACGAGCGAGCCGAGGAAGACACCACACCCAATGAGATTGTCGATACGACCGATGAAAATAACGAAGACGCCGCAGATTCGCGAGAAGCGGAAGCGGAAGCGGAAGAGGAGCATGAAGTGGAGGTGGAGGAGGAGGTTGTAGAGAATCATCAGTCACCTCCTGAAGATGCACCCGACTATGAAGAGAATGCCGCCGACGCTGGCGACGAGCTTGCAGCCGCCGAAGAGATTGAGCAAGATTTGGAGAAGCAGGTGGAAGACATAATTGAGGATGCGACCGATCAAGTTGAGAACGACGTCCCAGCTGAGGAGGAATAATTAATAACATAAAAATATCGAGGGAGGGGAGGGAGGGGGAATAGTTTGAGCTTCAGATTGACGATTAACTATATTTTTTTTTAACAGGAAGAATTCAAAAGTTTTCGGACATTTATTCGTTTTGAGTATATGCACAAGTGATCGATGACTACACAAATAATAAAATAGATTAATAAAATTTCAGAAACTTTGATTAGTATACATGAGTAAAAATGCGGATGTGTAATCTGATTAATTGTGATTTCCTACCATAATTTTTAGATTGTGGTCAGTCAGGAGGAACTACGACAATAGATGGACCATTAGATAATAGTTTCTACTAAAATGCTGGGGATTGGAACCCAGTGACCAGTGACAATGGAGGCCTGTTGTTATTTCATTGGAAACGTATTTTCATGAAGTCTATCTAATAAAGGTTTAATAATAATAATATTTCACCTTGAAAAATTGTTCAAGTTCAATTTTTTTTTAATATTTTAAAATTCTGTTTGTTTGTCTTGCGTTGGTTTAATTCTTTGTCGAAATCAACATGTACAAGAAATATTTTGGATGAGTTGTCCATAAAAAGACAAATTACGCGAGCAAATGTTTTTCAAAAATTCACATAGTCGATGGCACGTGCAACATGACATTCCAAAAGACACAAATACAATTCTTTATTTTCAATGAATGGTTCAAACATGTGATTCTTTCACTTTGGGAACTATTTCCAACGGTGAGTGAGTGATCCATCTTCCACCTCAGTTGACAAGCATGTGACAAACCATGGACAAGCATGTGACTTTTTACAAGCCATGGAGGTATGAAGGTACCCATAAAATGATTCACAGATACTTTCACATATAACTGATTTGAGTACCTTTGTCCACCTAGCGGTGAAGTCACGAAACTCTTTGGTCATTGTTCACACAAAGCAATACAATAAGGATTGGTGCAACGTTCGTTTGATTTTGGGTCACACTCAATTGGAGTCACACCAAGGACTGACAAGTTTAATTATTAACGCAGTTTACATGAATCCGGATCTTTTCTTCCGTAATTGGAGATTAGAGGGAGTGTAATTTTGGGATTGAGGTGTTTTCGTGAAATAGACATTTCCACTCAATTTCTAATAAAAGAAATGAATTCTGTTAATATTTCCTGACACACAACGAAGCCATGGATCTAAAGGATAAAATAAAACAGTTGATTAATCGCCAGGTAAGCGTAATTGGTATTTTTAATTGAGCCAAACGTTAATGAATTGTAGGGTCGACTTTACTTTTCCGTCGAGCGACCCATTTGGTCTGGGTCTGGTCTGGGGTTTACATGTACTAACAAGTTTGTTGAATTTGCTAGGGTTCGTTGAAGTCACCGACATCTCCTGAGGGACCGACGACATCGACATGGGAGTCGAAAGCGACAGCTAGTAGTTCAAGTGAACAGGTAACTTGAACATCAAAGCCGATTACATCTCGTATTGTTACCGACTAGCGACGCACGTCTAAAAACCCCTTCTGGCCACGGCCACAAGGTTGAATCAGATGCTGAGTTTTGACTCGTGTGATGTTCGATAGAAACACTACAGCGTTGTGTCTGTGCCTTTGCTTATAGCTTGTCTCTTTCGTCCTATGGCGATTCAAATTTGGGCACAGACATTCGTTTATTCAGTTATCAATCCCGGTAGTCTTGAAAAATGCAAGATATTCATTATGGTGGACGGCATAAATCCTAGACATAAAAACACAAACTATGAGGGCGTTTTTCCATGTTAGAAAAAACAAAAATATTTAGATTGAGGAAAAACTGGCACATTGTTGCGCTAATTAAAGTTTGATGTGTTTTCTATTTTCACTTGTGTGTAGCTCATGTAATGAAAAACGGAATTGGCACGTCCCGCGATGAACCTTTCTGTAACCTTTGGTTACTAACCCAGTCGTAACGCTTGATCTTTTGTTGATAAATCAGGACCCACCTGGTTCTCCCGGTGGTGATGACCCGACAGATGACGATGTGTTGTCCTCGGTGGAGGACGTTTACTATACCAATGAAGCTTTCGACGCCAGCGATCATGTGTTGCAGGTTTGAGCATTCTAGTGCTACATTTTTTAAATATTCATTATTGGGACATCTAATTGAATTGGTTTAAAATTGTTTGAATTGCGCAATACTTGTAGAAGCTGCTGGAAGTATTGGATCTACCGTCGCTGAATGTTGATGACTACGAGAGTAACCAGGTTACTGGTAAGCGCTAGTTCTAATCGTTTTTTTTTGTTTAACCTCAACGATACAATTTCGTTCATTTTGAACCTGCTTCATGCGAATAGAAGTTTCTGTAAAAAAAAATATATTTTTGGAACCGTAAAAACTTCCCGTTATCATTATAGTCAAATCTGCGGCCAAGACGTTGGGCTTGGAGGCTAACTTCAATAGACGCTACATCCATCAAAAACTGGAGCACGGTCTGCTGCGGGTTTGGCAGGACGTCCAGCAAAAGATTACGGCGTTCCTGCTAGGCACTGACCTGTCCGGCTTCAAGTTCGACGAGTTCATCGGTGTGCTGGACGTTGTTGGCAGGTGGGCATTTAAACTACAATACATTTTCGATAAATTAATTAAAACATATTAAAAATTATCGATTTTTATGTAATGGCTCGTGTGATTTGTACGATTCCGTTCGCAGGCTGATCGATATTGGGGAAGAGTTCTGTGGGAGTAAATCGGATGACCTGCAGGATTGATTCCTGTTCCAGACTCTGCCTTCCGCTCCTGACTCTCCAAATACATTCGACGGGGCCACTCCCACACGAAGAAGCAACTTTCATGCAAGAACTCCAGTCGCGCAGCACTCCGTGGAAGCATTACTTAGAAATTTTGCCAGGGGATTTTCCCAACGCGATCACCATGTTCGTTGATTGTGTACATTGAGTTTGTGAGCATAGGGAGTCATTTTATAGAACACTCGCCAAGGAAAATGTAGAAATGCCAGTGCTTCTAGCATCATAATCACTGTTTGTTACTTGTTGATTGTGTAAATTGAGTTTGTGAACAATGGAACCTGTCACATGGAACAGTCGCCAGCAAAATGAGAAATGTCAGGATGGCTGGCTCCACCGTGATTCTGCTGATGAAAAGATAAGGGCGGTGTAGGTGCCAAATTGTCAAAGGAGATGAAGTGCAACATGACTGGCTGGCAGGATGGCACACAAGGTCATGCATGATCTTCCGAAACAGGACCGGAGCAGTTCAAGCAATGAAGCTGGAAGGTGAGTTGATCTACTACAGGCAATGAATGGGAAATAGTAAAACGTTTGTGCGAGGTGACACATTGTCACTATCTGTCCATAAATGAAGGTTTATATGAAAACTTTGAAAGTTATTTGTGGAGCAGCTAATATGCAGTGCGGTGAAATGTATGATACATAATCAATTTACAGATGACAGTGACGGATCTCTGCAGAACTATATTGAAGGGCTTATGGTATATTTATGGTACATTTGGGAAATAAACCATTTCCAAGAGGTTATACGTTTCAGTGTGGTGGTTTCCCACCATAACCCTGATGTGATGATAAAGATGTTTATTGTTACTACAGAAATTAGATGATGATTAATTTTATTATTCGTACAACAAATAATTGAAACTATCTTTACTACTTGTAATTCGTAAGCATGCTCTTAGTTGGTGGCGTCCTAATTACTCCTTTGCATATTTCACATGTTCCTGACATTTTTTTCTGATTTTTATTTCTCCAGATCATATGTGGAAGGAATCTGAATTGATGGCTGATGCTCTTTAGACCAACTACAGCGATCACGTATGTGTCTGTGCAGCAAATGCACCAGTGTCACTATATATGAATCATGCAGAAATAGGGATAGACCGATTCCAAAATTTTAAAACTTAATCTAGCGTAAGATTTGCTCTGAGAATATAATCTTCTCTTGTATCATTCTGGATCTCCTTTTGGAGAACAACTAGATTTAATTATTCATGCACCTAGTGCAATTAGTCACTGCTACACATAATTGGGCTTGCTAACCAAATGAACAAATATATTGTACGTCCCAACATGGCGCAGTTGGTTAAGCGACTGACTGTGGTTCGGCGGTCCCGGGTTCGATTCCCGGCGTGGCTCTGGTGAAGATGTGCCTCTCACAAAGTGCCTAAGCACGGATCACAACAGAATCTTCCTGTTGTGATCCGTCACTTCAGTGACGTCACTGAACGTCACGTCACTTCATAATCATCATATGGTAAAGAGAGTCGTGAATGGCAAATATGTTGCTCCATGTCACCAGCTTAAGATAGTTTAGCGTGTGAATGGTTTCTTTGTGTGGTCAAGGTTGAATTGACAATAGCACTGGATTTCAAATTTTATATTAATTCAACATCTGAGTTTTATTTGATCAAATACGATGTCTTACTGATGATAAGTTTCTATGATGCATTCAGTGTATTTATTCTGGTACATTAATTACTCTAAACTGCTCAAGGTCGAGCAAGTTTAATGGCTTTTGAAATAGGTCTCGTTATCATTTCAAATAATAAATTTCTAGAAATGAAGATTGGTTCACTGGGAAGATTTGAGCGTTTGGACAATATTGCCATATAATAGTACCAATTTTTCATTGACCACAAAAATAAACAATTCATGCTCAAAAATTATTCGAGTTTGTGCTAATCAACATAGCCACTGATTGTGGTTTCGGCGGTCCCGGGTTCGATTCCCGGGGTACTGGTCGTTCCCCTCGCACAGTGCCTAAGCACCATGAGGGGGACGTAATGCCTGTAGTGCGTTTGGAAACAAAAAAAAAACATCATGACTGTCTAATTTGGTCTGTTCTAAATATTTATTCATTTGGCAAGCTCAACAGTGATTTGGGCATACATCGGTCGATCTCTATTAACAATTGTGTTAGTTGCTCGATTTTCTGGCGCTGGAGATACAATGCGCATCGAGATGGTGCTGGTGTAACTAGATGACGTGATAATATCAAATGCCTAAACAAATTGAGATTGGCTCACTGGGAGGAGGATGGTTTAGATATCGTTAAGAATACTTTTCAGCCCTGGAATACTGAACCTTTTTTAAATTTAATTTGTGGTTTCAATCCACCGGCCGGAATCATTATTTTAATCATGATAATCAAATTACATTCCAAATTAATTTGTGACCTAACCCAGAATTTCAGAACACAATTATTTTTTCCTGGGTTGGATAGATATTCATTATTTTTAGCATTAGACCGGAGTTCTGGGTAGAGATCATTGTGTAACTGAAGTCTTCCAAGTCCTTCATTGTGATTCCTGAGGAGGTCTTTCTATTTAGTGTTGTACAACATGCATCACTGGTAGCAGGGAAATTATGAATCAGAAAGCTAACCAAGATATTACTCGGACAGTTACCATTTAAATTGGTAACCAGCTCATCATTTAGTTGCACCAGTACCAGCTTGCAGAATGTGTTAGGAATCTGCATTGTCATGTGGAGGCTAATTATGTTAATGGCGCTATATTTGAAACAAATTGTCCAAATTTTCGCAGCATAAAATAAGGGGGCAGCAGTTTGGCGAGATAGCATAGAATTTAGTGGATTATGGATGGAGACAACATTGTTGTTGTGCAGCACATTGCATCACTTGCATCATGTGGGCTGCTTTAATTTTTTACTATCAGAACTAATGATGAATATGACTCCTGCACTATGGAGTGCGAGTTTAAGATCACATTTCTCATTTTAAAATGGGGTGACTAAGGGATTGATCTGGAACGTAAACACAAAATTACTTCTATAGCGTCAAAAATTAGCAGTTGCCATGCAGATTTATTGTATCCCCAGCGACCTGTTTTACTACCCAACCAACACTGATTGTATGGTTCAAAATTGCGCAATATGATTGAGAGCAGCCATTGAGCTTTATTAAGTTTAGTGGCTGCTTTTGGAATCATGTTGCGCGATTTTGTTGAACCGTACACATTGTGATTCAATAACTGAGTAAAGTGGACAGTGGAACGAAAAAAAAGATGTTGGACTTAGGGCAATATTTTTTGTTTTTTTCAAAAAAATTTAAAAAAATACGAAATTTTTTTTTAAGTCCACAAAAAAAAATCCAAAAAATTATTCTAAGTCCCCAGAATTTTTTTAGAAAAAAAAATGGCTAAGTCAAGAAAATCGCTTATTATGTTTGAATTCACGAATGTTTTTTATTTCACTGTAGTGAAATATCGCTTCAGGAGTTTGCCGCATGGACCAAAAAAATGAGCATGAAATGAGTCAATGTTGGGTATGCATTTATTTCAGAATCAAAGATCAACAACATACAAATTAAAGACCTCCAAAAAAAACATTAAATCAGCAACAATGTACTAAGTAATGGCATAAAGCACAATAAACTAAGGTAATAAAATACATACAAAACGGGCCTTATTTTGGACTTAATCTTCCTCAAGCTATGATCGGGTCATGTGACCCAATTACAGCTTGAGGAAGATTGAGTCCAAAATGGACCCACAGATCGCAAATAAAAATTCCTTGAAAATGACCTTGACAACAAATTTACGCGTCACTGAATTAAGGACTAAACGAAAGATCAGGTATTTTACATTCACCAGGTTCAACAACAATATAATTCTTTCACATATCAACCGGGAAATATCGCGGATATGATTGAAACTTAAATAATTCAAATATTTGGAGCGATTGATTGACTGCAATCTGGCAAACAGCGACAAGTTACCCTGAATTAATGTAGTTTTTCCGAACAATAAACATAGTGACCGGATAACTTGTCGCCATTTGCCTGATCAATCGATTGAGTCCATCAATCGCTCTAATATTTGTATCTTACTACCGTCGGCATTTTCTCATTTCCTTAGATTAAATAATCCCTTTGCTCTTTCAGATGCGGGCCAAAATCTTTCTAATGTTAAGGTTTACCATTAAAACATTAACAATGATTTAACATCTTGGGGCTGCCTAGGAAAGGGATACCGCGGTAAAACTTTTAACGCGATATCTTACAGGTACGAGTCATGATTTTACTTCTAGCCCAAAAAATTCCAAAGGCGACTGCCAGAATCTAAACCGGGATCACTGGGCCACAAGGTCACATTGACTTAATTGTGCGCATTACTTTTAAAGTGGATATCCTGTACCCAGTATCTAATAAGTGTCAGCGGCATTTTGCAGAAAAGTACAAATTTCTCAATGCAGTCTTATCTTGGCAAAATCTACAACACAATTTCTCAACAGCATTTTTGCGATTAATTTATAACTTAATTTACGTAATTAATAAGATTAATTACTTCGTTACTAATTACTTAATTACATCTAAAGACTTGTATTTCACTTGTCAACGAAATTAATGATTTCTGGTAACAGCAATATCTTTTTCATGATTGCTGCCATTTTAGAATTAAAATTATTAATTTAATTATTAATTATTAGGGAGAGTTATCCTTTTTTCCATTAGCTGAATTTAAATATGGCCATTTTTCCCTTTTAGATAAAATTTCCAAAAAAATAATTCTTACGTCTTACGTCTGAAGACTTACGTGTGTGTCCACATTTGTGGTCGCCTAAAATATAATCGCAGTCGCCCTTCGAAATCACAACCAAAAAAAACTGCATCTTCTTTCCACGGATAAATCAGCAAGAATGAAAATTCTGCGTGGCTGGAAATTTGGAAAAAACTTTTGCTGGCGCTGATGTCGCCGCGGCCGAAATTTGCATAACCAGTGGCGTCATCTCAGTAGCAGCCAAGCGATAAAAAAATAGGTCGCCAGCACCGGTGATTGGTCGAAGGTGAAAATAACCTCGAAGACAGCCAATCTACGTTCACGTCGCACCCATAGTTCAAAGTTCACGACCGTGCTACGTAGCCCAGCTCTATAGCGGATGTTGCGTTCAATCGCTAGTTGCGCATGCGTTTTCAAAATACTGCTTTTCATTCTTTTTAAAGTTCTCTGAATATGGTACGACTCGTAGCCCAGTTGGTTTAGTGAATGGATGTGGTTCGGAGGTCCCGGGTTCGATTCCTGGCGCGGCTCTCGAAAATGTCGAGAACGGTACGAAAACGCATGGGGTTGACTACAGTTGATTAGATTCGTTTTAGACAAAATTTCCCAAAAATCGATAAATAAACAAAGTCGACTTAGGCACTACGGCGCATTTTCACCAGTACCCTGGGATTCGAATAGTAGTTAAGAGTACGCACCGGGAATCGAACTCAGGATCGTCAAACAAGAGTCACTCGCAATACCAACTGCGCTAGTGAGTCGAATAGTTAAACCTACGATTACCAAAGTGCCTATAAACAGAGTCAGACCCAATACCAACTGGGCAAGTGAGCTAGTCGTACAGTTAAATCTACGATTACCAAAGTGATCAACTAGAAACAAACCCATTCCCGCGCGAAGTTTTTTAAAAAACTATTTTCAATCACCATTAATTTATTTCAAACGTTCTGCTGCGTTCAACGCTTCACAGCCTGGCTCAATACAACTGACACGTGATGTTGTTGACAAAACAATTTTTTAACTTTGAGTTTTTTTTTAAATTTCACTAGTTAAATTAGTGAGTACCGGGGTACTGGTCGCAGCAAGGAAATTGAAACTAGTTCTTTCAAAAATCACAAAATGGCAAAAATAAATACAATATTAATTTAATATACAGGCAAATTTCACGAAATAAATGAAGAAGTACATTTTATTGCAGAAGCACTGGCAAAACGACAACATTACAATAATTATCAAGTAAGTTAATGCTATCGGTGGAACTGGTACAAAAGATTACTGCACACGTACATTATATCTGGATTAAATTACGCAGAACTTTTAAATGTTTGTACACCCACGACATTCCTTGTGAAATTCTTCGAGAATGTGACAAAATGTTCTTCGCTCCTATTGCTATTAGCTAGCCCTAAATTGCAAGAGAAATTTCAAACATTGTCAAAAGAAGTCATTTTTCAAAATGCTGTAGACAAAACACATTTTCGGCATTGAATGCATATTTTGAAGACTCATTAAAAACAGTTTCTGTAATTTGTCGTAACTTCTGATGTGCAGTGTCACAAAGTATTATCTAAACTGAACCTTGAAAAAGCTCCTCCAGATAAGTTCAGAGATAACTACCAAAATAAACCAGAAATGGATAAGGCTCTGTAAGATAAGCAGAGACGGTACCTTATCAGGTTCAGCTCTGATTTATTACGAAGAATTCAAAAGCATCCATTTTTGCTACGAAAGTAGTCATTGGTGAGTACTAAACCCTTTTTAAAATATGGAAATCTGAAATATTAAACGTTTCCTGCATTTCAAAATTATTTTCTGATGGTTGTGCCAGTTTCAAATAAATTCGAAATTCAAACCACAGAAAATGCCATTTGGATATCTACAAGCAAAACGCTCATGCCACAAATGGTTTAGAAACAACCGTAAGCTAGCAAACTAGGTTTAATGATGGAAGAACTCAATCCATTGATTACAATTACTTATCTTGAAATTCATTAAGTAACGTAATTATTCTTGTTTCGAACAGACAAGATGGCTGCCAAAACGGCTCAATGGATTTTGGGTTGGTTCGGTTCACCAGACAATAGCGACACGGAAAGTGTCAGTGACTCTGAAAACGAAAGTGAGGCCGACAACGAGGAGTCTGACGACGACGAACGTGATGACCATGTGACGGACACCCGTGAGACACCCACGACCTTCCAGGACACCGCCGGTCATCGAACTGTCCCTCGGACGAACTTCGCGCGACTGACAGAAGCAGACATCCTAGAGTACACCTTCGAATCGAAACGGAAAATCATCATGGATTACATGGAGAACCTTATCGAGGAAGGAGAAGTGGACAACCTTATGCGATTTATCATAAAAACGCAAAAATCCAAAGAGGACACTGTCTTACCTAGTACGTAATATTACGCCATCAAAGAAGTGTCCTAGATTTCTAAACAAATAGCACAATTTCTTGTAATTCGAGGGTTCACACAATTTGATGTTCTCTAGTTCAGAAATTGATCAAAAAAATTTCTTCTAATAGATCCTGACTCTGCCTACGGATCACAGAAACCATCAAAAATTTCCAAGCAGGACACCAGCGCCAACAATGACAATCAGAAATCGAAAACAAAGTCTCGAGCTGGTACCTGGGATGCCGGGAAGAATCGAACCACAGACGACGTTGGCAAAACGGAAGCAGATAAAACGAAGACATTCAGAGGTGGTGGTGGCGGCGGTGGCTCCACATACAGAGCCAACATCGTGGACGAGGAAGAGGACGCCTCAAGATTCGGTGGCGCAGGATCGCCTGGTGCGGACGAGGAAAACACGAAAATGGCGTACACATCGCTGGGAAGCATAAAACACGAAGAGGATATCGATCGTCTGAAGAACGCCGAGTTGAAGTCAATTCTGAATATATACGACGTTCAAATTAAGGACTTCGAAAAAGAAAACCTCAAGAAAGAGGTTCGAAATTTATGGCGGACAGAACAGAAATCCAGTAAGTCGACACTCATGTACCGGTAGCCGAAATATACTGTAACTAAAAAGCTAGAAACCTGTGAAAATATAATACAACATTTTAACCAAATTAATTATAAAAATATCTATGGACGAGAAAAATAAAATTGCTTCATCCAGACTGAGGAACGCTTTAGAAGTTGATTGATTGTTGCTGGAAATGTCGTGTTTAGTCTGTACAATAAACAACTGCTTATATTGTATTTTTCTCTATCATAGATGTCAATGAACAAAAGCAACAGTTTCAATCGAAAAGTACCATAAAGAGACTAGAATCCATACAATCTGAGGAGGACATTAGCAGGCTAGACGTCAAGACTCTTAAAGAGATACTGAGGAACGAAGGCATCGACACTTCTTTCTGTTCAGAGAAATCTGAACTGGAGAAACAAGTGTGGGATTTATATCTGAAACGTTTTAAATGACCTTAATTAACATTTGTTAAAAAGACTGTCAGAAAAACAATATTTGTGTAATGCGTACGTGAAATTGACTACTCACTTATCCATTTCCGGAATGATCTTATTTTTATCTGTTCGCGTTCATCCATTATTTGAATTTTGCAATTACGACCCGCGTTGGCGTGAAAAACAAAACTTTCAATAATTAAGAATCCTTCCTTTATTGCATAATTTAAATACCATTAATTAAACTCATGGTCCACATCAAAAATCACATGAAAATCTAAAACAATTCGAGCTATGCAGCAGCCTAGTTGTATAAAAATGGGAATCAAACACACACATAGTGGGTGGGGTTCGCTCGTTCCATTAGTCACTGACACAAATGCAAAAAAGGTGATGGTTTCGGTTAGACTCAGCTCTGTTTGCAATTTTCGCTCAGATCCTTGTTGTATTTGTCGTTATATTTCAATTGAGCGCTCGTGGGTTGGCCGCCGGGCTTCAAGATAGGAAATTCGGGTCGTGCGAACTTGCTTCTCTGCGAATCTAGGACAACAAAATTGGAAACATTAATTGAAATAAAATGTATGAAATCGCTAATCGTGATAGTTTACGCGTCGAACATCTTACTTTCCCGCCAAAGTAACAGACCAAAAAATGGATGAATCTACGAATGACTCAGCGTTTACCTTTGGCAGACGACTTGGGTGCATAATGTGCCGGCCCACCACCTGAAGCACCAGTGGCTGACCTCGAGCCGACGTTGGATGCAGAACGCTGGGGCAGCATCGGGACGACCGCTGACCTGGCTGGAGTGGCGGTGGCAGTCCGAGCCGGTGGCGGTGGAGCGACTTTCCTGGGTGTCGTCATCTTGGGCGTACCGTGCACGACGGCCACCGGATGAGCCCTTTGAGGTGTGGCCTTCGGAGTCCGACTGACCACGCCGGCATCCGGGGCCCCCTTTCGTGGAGTCTTCGGCTGCTGGACAACAGAAGCTGGAGGTGACCGTTCCGGCGTATTCTCCTTTTCCTCGTGGTCGGTCGGCATAAGATGGGCCCTTAAAGAACAGACATAATTCTTATTAAAGGAGCGCCCTGTAAACTGAACATGGGAAAATTATAATTAGTAATCGTCCAATAGAACTACTTTAAATTACCTGTTTGAATGAAACACAAATAATGTAAAACAGTAAAATATTGTATGAAAGTTTCGAAATTGATCTCAAACTTTTACTCATCAAATTTGTCACATCCCACAAAACATGTGCAGCAGCAGACAATCTCAACTTACTGCAGTGAGGCCAGAATCTGTTCCTTGGATTTCATCTTCGATTGCAGGCTCATGATTATCTTATAGTACTTGGTCACTTTACGCTTCAAGTCTACGTTCTCGAGTTGCATGACTTGAGAGTCCGAATCCGAGTTGCCGGACGCGGTCTCGGACGACTCACATTTGGCGCAGCTTGATCCTTTGCTAGTCAAAATTGCTAAAACGTATTGAATAAAATAATAAATGAACATCTCCCGGTTTACCTATTTCCACCCCACAAAGACAGTTTATTTCATTTCGCTGTTCAAAACATAAACTCACTGCTATTTTGCTCCATTCGGATTCCTCTGATCTCCGCTTTCAGTTTCTTAATTCGATCTTGCAGAAAGATCAACTCTCGATCTTGATAAAAAGCACTAAAAAGATAACCAATATTACATTTTTTTAAGTCGCAAAATGTCATGGCCACATCAGTAATTCAAACGTCGAATCGAACGAAAATAAACCCATTAAAATAAATAATAACGAACTTTTCTTTCAATTGCTTCTGTTCCTGAGAGGCCTTATAAGACGCCAACTGGGCGTTCTGTACTTGAACAGTACACTCTTTCAGCTTGACTTGGGCAGCTTCCTGCAATACAATTTATCCACAAACAAAATTACAATAAAGTCTCAAAATCCGAACTAAATTGTTTTCGCACCAATTATGCAGCTTCAAAGCGCATCAGCGTTTTCCCCGGCGTGTTACGTGAAAACAGAAAGACTAATTGATTGACCCCTCACCATCGTCATACCAAATTAAAAAGAGTCTCACCTCGGCCGACTTGGCATCTTCGAGAAGTTTCTTATTCTCTGCCTCAAGTTTCTCGAGCGCATCTTGCTTGATTTGAACGGTCGTGCTCAGAGACTCCAATCTGGCTTCCATATCTTCCCGCGCGCGTTCCTCCAACTGCTCTAGAATATTCGCCCGACGCAATTCATCCTAAAAAATGCCGGAATAATGAAACGAGTGTTACTAATCCTTGTACGAAAAACACGTCAGCTAAGAGTAGCCAAATATTGAAACCATTGAACCCATAGTCGACGAGACTTTAAAAATCAGAAAGGAATATCCACAATTAACCACTGAAACAAATGGAACTGTGAATACTGAGATACTGACTAAATACTGAGAGAATTTATTTCTTACCGAAACAGCAGAGTGCAGTTTCTTAAAGAATGTCTCGCCTTCTTTGGACTTTCCCAACGCTTCGTCTGCACTTTTAAGCTAACGGGATAATTTCAATTCGCAATTAGTAACTATTTAAAAAATATCGAGCACATCAAACTGACACCTTTTGCTTGGAGCATTATTTTTCCTGTGGCTTTCTTTAAAGTCAAACACAAACAAACTTTAAGAAATCGCAACGGAAACTAGAATTGCCCATCTGTCAAAAGGCCAAATTAATAGATCTTATAAACATCAAGAAACAACTTTCTAGAAAAATATCATCGACACACTTACCTCCTGAACGCAACTGTCATAAGATATCTCCAAATCTCGGCACTTGGTGGCCAGCAGCTCGCAAGACTGCAATGCCTCGCACATCTCCTTGTCGCGCGACTGCACCTGCGTCCGCAGCTCCTCCACCTGGCGCTGCAGCGACAACTCCCGGGCCTCGACCTCCATCATGACTATCTGCAGCTCCGTCTCGCGGTCGCAACCACCACTCACATCGAGCTTCCGCTGCTCGGCCTCCCCGGTCAACCGGACCACCTCGGCCTGCAGCGCACTCATCTCGACACATTTGGCCTGGAGTGTGGCATCGCGCATCTCCAGCTCACGACGGCAGGCCTGAAGTTCCTCAGCGGCAGACTCCAGATTCAGACGATTGTGATCGTCAACATCGTGACACTCAATCTGTCGTCGAAGTTCAACTACCTCTGCCTGAAGAGTGTGCAACTCTGCGCACTTGATACCTACGTCCGCATCGCGTAGTGCCAGATTCTGTCTGCACGCCTGCAGCTCTTCAACGGCGGTGCTCAATTGTTGGTTTGTGATGGCACATTCCACTACGCTGAGCGTCGCCAATTGTTGACGGAATCCATCCACTTGGAGTTGTAACTCCTGAAGTTCGCTGGTTTTGGCTTTAACGGCAGCATCGCGTGACACCAGTTCCTGACGGCACTGTTGAAGTTCCTCAAAGGCAGTGGTCAATTTCTTGTCATGGAGGCCACATTCGGCTACGTTGTTCGCCTCCAACTGACCTTGAAGTCGATCCACTTCGAGTTGAAGCTCGTGAAGTTCGCTTGACTTGGCTTCGATGGCAGCATCGCGTGACACCAGATCCTGACGGCACTGTAAAAGTTCCTCATTGGCAGTAGCCAGTTTTTCGTTCAGGAGGCCACATTCAGTCGAGTTAAATGCATTCAACTGAACATGGAGTCGATCCACTTCAAGTTGAAGCTCGTGAAGTTCGCTTGACTTGGCTTCGACGGCAGCATCGCGTGACACCAAATCCTGACGGCACTGCTGAAGTTCCTCAAAGGCAGTGGCCAATTTCTTGTCAAGGTCACATTCGGATACGTTGTTCACCTCCAACTGACCTTGAAGTCGATCCACTTCAAGTTGAAGCTCGTGAAGTTCGCTTGACTTGGCTTCGACGGCAGCATCGCGTGTCACCAGATCCTGACGGCACTGTAGAAGTTCCTCATTGGCAGTAGCCAGATTTTCGTTCAGGAGGCCACATTCGGATACGTTGTTCGCCTCCAACAGACCTTGAAGTCGATCCACTTCAAGTTGAAGCTCGTGAAGTTCGCTTGATTTGGCTTCGACGGCGGCATCGCGTGACATCAGATCCAGACGGCACCGCTGAAGTTCCTCGGTAGCAGTGGTCAGTTTTTGGCTCAGGTCACATTCGGCTGTGCTGCTAGCCTCCAACTGTCCACTGAGTCGATCCACTTCGAGTTGCAGCTCGCTGGACTTGGTATTGCCGGCGGCATCACGTGACGTCAGTTCCTCTCGGCACTCACTCAGTTGCTCGAGGGCAGTAGATAGTTTAAGGGCCAACTGCTCGCGTTCGGAGGCGGCGTTCGCGTAGTCAGCAGCCCGCTGCTGCGTCGCCTGGACGTCGTCCAATTTCAGACTCTTCTCTCGCTCCCGTAAAACGGTCAATTCCTCGTCTCGCGCCCGGATACTGGTTTGCAGTGACTCCAAATCGTCAATCAGCTGCCTGTTTTGTTGCAGGACATTCTCCAAGGGGGCATTGGCCTCGGTTCGGGGGTTGGTTGTCTGAAAGGAAATATTATTTGTTAGTCGATAAGAAATGAGTTCTGTAGGTATGTTTTTTTAAAATTTAATTGTACAATTATATTATATATCCAAATATAAGTCTAGCAATTCACCTTTTAGCATACAAACCTATTAACTAATGACCCAAACATGAAAAGATAGTATTACCAGTCCATCGCCTCTCAGCGTCGCAATCTGGTTGTAAGCTTCCTGTAACTGGGCACTAAACTCGAATTTAGAGGCTTGAAATCGCTGCGATTGGTTTTTGAATTGCAAATCGTAATCTCGCAAATCATTGCTGAGATCAGCAATTCGCTTTTCGGCGGTTGTCTGGAAAATATTATCAAGAAACAATTAATCGACAACCCAAACACAACGATTCAGGATTTCAATTCATCATTTCTCTATCACTTTTATCAAATTGCCACCCAAAACAATTAATCGAATTCAATTAATGTCTCTCTTGGTCATTAGGGATGACGGGAAAGCCCTACTTAAAAAATAAAAAAACATGAAAGCTAGACTGCTGTGTTCAAACAAGGACTTTGCTTAAAACTTGAGAAATATTCGGAATAAAAATTCAGAAACTTCACAGTATTATATTTAAAAATTAAACAATATTAAAATATTCCAGCGCCGATTTACTTGCGACTAATTGATGCAAAACGATTACCTGCTTTCTTTTCATTTCAGCCTCCAAATTCGCTCGTCGATTTTCGGCATTTAGTCGATCCTCTTTTGCCTGGTTGGTGAGCAACTTGAAATTCTCCTTGAGCTTACTCGTCTCAGACATTGCCACGCTCAGCCTCTTGTTAGATTCCTGGTATAATTCCTGAGCATCCTGAGAGGACTTCTTGAGAGAATCAATTTCCGCTTGCTGCGCTTTGACCTGCGGACAAAAATTTTCAAATCTAAACATTTTATAGACGATTTTGTATACATAGTGCGACGGAGTATACCAATTGCAGAGAAATAAATTTAGCCTTCCAAGTTAAATATTGTAATCGGACAATGGCACTCTTAAAACAACACGAAAAATTGACATATAACAAATACAGTTAATACAGTTGAGGTGTCCTGGTCTTACCTGAATCTCCAGTTCGTCGATAATTTTTCCTTCTTCAGCTCTGAAGCTGGCAGCTTCGGCTGCATCATCTTTGCCTTTCTTCAAAACGTCCGACTTCCACTTAAGTTCCTTCTCCCTGTGCGTTGAAAGTACATATAGATTAAACATTCCTGTCACAGCTCATGTGTATCAACCACTGGACTGCTGAGACCCCTTCAAAACAAATTTTGAAAAATCAATCCAGCTTACGTTCTGCGACACTTCTCTTTCAACGTATTGTTCTTGCTGGCTGCATTTTTCAACTTCGATTTCAATATGTGGCAGTAGTGGCAAGCAGGACTTTTTGAATGAGGGAGGAAACCCTGGAATGAAATTTAAAAATGAAATCAACAAAAAGTTTAAACACTCGTAAAATAGAGCATTTGCCAAAGATTATACAAAATCTTTTACAAAACACTGAACAATCAGTCACAATCTACATTCGCATAAAATGTACGGAGTCCGCCAGAAAAACTAGCGTGTGCGGAAAAACAACTTACGCCGGATAATCTGTTCGGTTGCACTTGGGCAACTGGCGTCCGTTCGGCATCGGGCAAATCGAAATTGACTTTCCGTTGCTGCTGTCGTGGCGCAGTGCGCGGTGCGGAGTTGGGCACGTCCCAGGACACAGGCCCAAACGGAACACAGAAGGCCAGCGGCAACACCTGCGGCGACATGGACTGGACCGACTTGAAGCCCATGTTTCCGCCCCAGGTCTCCCGCCGGTTACTCTGCGCACGGAAGTCTGCGCGTCGTCCCACCACGCTCGATTTTACGATGTTGGTGTCCATGAACGCGATGCGAGCTTCCAGCTGTTGTTTCTGTCGGTTGCTTTCTTTCAGCTGGGTTTCCATATCCAGAAAGCCCTTGTCCTGCTGCTTGCGAGCCTGAAAGAACAAGAATAAAAAATCAGGTGAAAATCACAAAAGGTTATCGGAAAGTTCTCCAAAATTGCGCAATTGTTTTGGCTTATGACCAGGTGGCGCACATCTCGTCATTTAGCAAGTGGCAGCACCAGGTCTCGCCGTCAGTGGTGTCTCGTAATTTAATTTAAAGGATGGAAGCCCTATTTAACAATCGCTTAATAGTGGCTGCAGCGCACCAACTGAAAAACAACTCTGGCAAGCCACCAGAGGGCACAACAACAGTCTGTCACAAATTACCTCTAGTTCCTTCTGGAGATCTTCGATTTCATTCGCGTAACGCTTGAGCTTTGCCTTGTCGGAGAGGACTTCGTTGATTACTGGGTTGTTCTTGACAATTTTGGCAGTGCTAGCAAACTAAACAGAAAAACGCGATTAGCAATACATATTTTATTGTAGTTTTTATTGCATTCACCATAATCTTTTAATAGACATAAAATTATATTTTTACAGATATTATCATCGTAATCTGACTTACTCTCTCCATGGAGCAAATGACATTTCCATACGAATTGTGAGGCGAATGTATCATGTACC
>JAQGBY010000468.1:0-44468 GCA_034698785.1 Mycogona germanica | reverse complement strand
CCGCGCCGGGAATCGAACCCGGGACCGCCGAAACCACAGTCAGTCGCTTAACCAACTGGGCTACGACGAGTCGTACCGATTACATCGAAATGTATTTTGAATGTTAAGATAAATAGTTTTAATTTTTATCCAACGCTCAAGTATAATTCAAGAACAATTTATTACAATCCATAAAACTAATTATAATTTGTCAAAAGTGACATGATTGTTTCAGAGTGGTTCTTCTTACCTGAGCAACAATGGTATTCAGCAAGAGAAAGCCAAGCATTAAGAAAAATGACGACGGCGAACTGACGCCCATCATTGGGTAGGAAATGATGTGATAGACGGTGGGGAGAGTGATAATAAGAGGCAACTCTCCAACCATCTTGGCCAAATAGTACGCAGACAGTCGATACGCTCCAGAAGCTCTCTCTTTGTTTATGACTTCGCGCTCAGCAGGGACTGTGGTGGGAGAAAAAACGTCACTAGGTGTTAACTTGAATTTCGACAGGTATCTGATGTATGCGATCACAAAATCTGATATATCGCCTGATTACTTACATGATACAATCGCTCCAAATAAAGAAAACAACATCCAGTAAGTTGTACTAAAAAACATCTGAAAGAGAAGATCGAACATTAGAAATGAAGATGTCGCTAATTTGGCGTCCAATCTATCAAAATTCATCTCAGGTTTGCTTTTATTTAAATACATGTGAAAAGCGAATTTATAACGCGTGCAGGTAGGGCGGTCAAATTACAATGTTCTTCACGAAGCAAATGGGCGAGTCGATTCTATCTCAAAGATACTCACCCATCCCTTAATATCCGGAAGGCCTCCTTCCGTCCTCTCCGCTCGGAACCAAATGAGTCCGGCCACTAATCCCAGACCGATGGTCTGAATCCAATTAAGTTTGGACAACATCCTGCCTTTGGCTTCCAGAAAGTTCCGCTTCGTCAGTACTGTGAACTGTGTCCAGAAGGAAGTGGGCCACTTTTCGTCGTTCAAATCCTCTTGACTGTTGGACCGGGAACTGTGAATTTCAGACCACGACGATCGACCAGAATCATCGTCTTCACGAATGGCTAAAAATAGGAAAAAAGATGAAAAAAAAATATTAATATTTCAAAAATACTCCCACAACAACAAATTGACAAGGCACCTCATTGAATCTCCGCTTTCTTATTTGTAACATTCGAGTTTGAAACCAAACTTGAACATTTTTTATATTAATAGTAACTAATATTATTTTCAGTCTCGATGTATATAGTCACAATGCTAGTAATATATTGACGCTGCATAATGAAAACCCAATTTTTTTTTGTTGCTTACCTATTTTGCTGTACACTTTGGGAACGCCTCTACTCGAGTCAAACAGCACTCGCACTTCAACCGGTTTCGTCGTTCCATCTTCGTTAGTGACGTCACTGTCGAAGCTGGTTTTGGTTGTCTCTAGATCGGGCCATAGCTTCTTGTGGCATTCGCAGTCTTCACTCTGGACGTTGCCGTTGGATAGGCTTCCATTGATGCAATTGTTGATGGATCTTAACGTCAAACCTTCGCGTAGCTCATCAGGATAATCAGCATGCGACCTGTAGACAGTAAATACCAAAAACATTACATCTTTATCATTTTTTTTTTTTTTTTTTACAAATTTTCAATAAATACTTTTTTCTGCATGTGTACCTCAAACAATGAATTATAATATTTAGCATTATACCATTTAATTTGTTACATTTGTATGAATTTTTTTGTATATCTTGCATCTCTCCAAAATATAATTTTTTAATATCCTTTTTATTGCCAACTGAAGTGTATGTGGCTCGAGCACATATGCACAAGTAATATAATAGGGATGAAACTCTGGAAGAGAATCAAAAATACCGAGACGATGTCGTAGATTAGAGACCAAAAATAATTTCAGGTTTATTATGTAGAACTCCAATTTTTAATCTGACCATTTTGGTGCAGTCAATACTGCATTTCCCTTCTTTTGTTTTAATTAACTTTTCGGGGTTTTTATATTAATTTTTAATTAACAATTCGGCTTTGTAACTTAATACAGCTGGTCTATGTTTAGTTCATCTGCATATTTTTGGAGTTCTACAGAATAAACTGGAAATTATTTTTGGTTTTTAATCTACAACCTCGTCACGGTAGTTTTGATTCCCTTCCAGAGTTGCATCTCTATTATATTAATATATAATTCTTCTGAATAAATTATAGTAGCAATTTATATTAGAAAACCGTTTGATCGGCCATCCCAAATTTCAAGGGTCAAACTGTTTTCATTTTATTTTCACAATTGAACGCGAAGAGAAGATAAAGTTATCCCAGAGTTAATGAAAAATAAACTGAGAACTTCGAGCATTGGTCTAATTGTTTTCAACAGTAATCGGCTTTTTATTTTTTTTTTGGAAAATCGGCCAGACAGCACGCTTTACACAATTCCGCTGGCCCACATACATCCGAGTAAGCAAAACCTCAGACTTGTGGCGAGAGGACAAGACGAATGGTTGCAGAATTGCTTATCCGGCGCGTGTATGTGGAAAAACTTGTCTGACGACTCGTCCATCCACTCTATCAGAGTGTTTAACGTCGTTTCGCTAATTATATTCAAGCCGAGTAACCTGGGCAATCTTCGCTGTATACACATTTGCAATCAATTACCTCAAATCCTTGGCAGCCTTTAGGATTTTTTCTAGAGCTTCTTTGCTGGACTTCACTTTTTCCACTGGAAGATGAAAATAGAGGATATGGCAATTAATGTAATGCGTGGGTTGATGACGATAACGAGAAGCGAACATTTCGCACTTCAAACTTTTCTTCAAAACGCGCTAGAATAAATAATTGGATCTGTTTATGTCGTTATACTGAACCTACTTATGAAATCAGCAGGATTGTAATGTGGAAGAATTTCCATTCCAATGTTACTAAAGAAGTCCACCACCTTATTGGCTTTGCCGAAGTAGGCGACCTAATGAATATTGATGAAGCAAAAATTAAAAAAAACGCACATCGTTCAAGTAAATTATCTACTGACACTATTATAATTTCAAGTGTCCTTCACCGCAAGATGGAAGGTAAAAACTTCATTAAAAAAAACTTTTAAAGGAACCAAAAAACGAAGGCAAACATGATTGTGCTTACCTGTCCAGAAGCAAGTAACAATATACGGTCGAACATTTGAAACATTTGACTGGACGGTTGGTGAACAGTGATGACCAACGTTTTGTTTTCAACTTCGGCATATTGCTTTAGGGTTGTTATCAGGGAAAACGCTGTGCTGTAATCTAACCCAGACGTTGGTTCCTGAAACAAAATACAAAATAAATAAATTTTAGTTGCATTCATTCATTAGAATAATTCGCAGCCATCGTCGAATTCTCGATAGTCTGCAACGATAATTAAAAAGCGCAGTTGGTACGGACTGTTGTTCGGCGGTCCCGGGTTCGATTCCCGGCGCGGGCTTTGGCCCGGGGTACTGGTGAAAACGTGCCCCTCACAAAGTGCCAAAGCACTGAGAGGGGTACAGAATCTTCCTGTTGTGACCCGTCACTTTAATGAATTAAAAAAAAATAATAATAATAATTCGCTTGCTACTGAAATTAATTTCATAGGCAAATTGTTATTTCTATGTCCGAAAGCGTTTTAATAAATATATTTTGGCGAATCGTTTATGGCAAAGACGGCAAATTCGCTCTTATACACATAATTATATAATATTGTTTCATTTCACACATTATCTATTCACTTTTGACACTCACTATGGACACGTGAAGAAAATGCCTATATTTTCAAATGTTGATACGATTTTCAAATTCATTATAGACAATTGATTACAATCAGACTTACATCTAGAAGCATTAAATTAGGATCCGTTAACAGTTCACACGCAATGTTGGCGCGCTTCTTTTCGCCTCCCGATAGACCCCGCTTCGAAATGTCTCCAACAACTATTAAGAAAATCAGAATTCAGTTAGATGGGGGATAATAGTATGAACCAACATAGGTAGGATAGTTTTGGCGACAATACTTACTTGTGTCTTGACATTTCCTGAGATCTAGAACATTTATTATGTGGTCTACGTGTTGCATTTTCTCAACATTGGACATGCTGTCCGACAGACGTAGCCAAGCGGTGTACTGCAAACAATGAAAAGACAATTGTTAACATTTCTTTTTAAAGACAGCTGATATACTGAGCGTATAAACGCTATTCGATCACGTAAATATTATTGTTTGGACGTACTGACTTACCGTTAGAGTTTGGCGCAGCGATAGGTCCGGGAAAAATATATCTTGTTGCAAGACGTAACAAACTTTCCTACGTAGTTGTTTATTTAGGGGTTCGCTGTTTAATGTTATGGTGCCACTGTCTACATTCAAGTACCCATTCAGTCGACCTCCGAGAGCATTTAGAAGAGTCGTTTTGCCAGATCCTATGTAAGAAAGAAGTAATAATAATGAATAATCAAATAATATTTAAAATTGAAATACTTCATACAAAGCAAAAGTGGAACGCAATCAAGTTTGGTATTGCCATAAGATGACGTTCAATTGATTCGGTCACCCTCAAGTAGTACGATTGATTCGTACATTTTTTGTAAGCAAGCAACAATACCGTTGACACCATGACGCATGAACCGATTACCATTACGATAGTGTTAATAAATCTAAAGAGAACTAATCGAAAGTGAAATTTATATTCCATCCTTGGTTCTTTTTAAAATCATTTGTTCGCAACACTTTGAATTGATTTATGGTCTACAGTTAAAACTGGTTTATTCCTGCCTGAAAATACAGCAGTTCAACAGCTCAAGTCTTACTAATAACTCAATAGAAATATGGCATTGAGCAATGGCACCGTTATTCGTACGGGGTGCAACACTTGTGAGGTGTCGAGTACACATGCGCATAGGTGAAAGGGGAAAAAAAGGTTTAAAACACTCTGGCATGAACAAATGACTCTGACATGTAAATTATTTATGAATCATCAGGGGTTGCAGTTACAAAGAAAGATACACAGATATTGTGTATACATCGCTCAGAGAAAAAAGGTTCAAACTGATATGTGCTTCAGATTTTAAGACAAAAGACGATCGAGAAAGGCATGCCTTGGTTTCCAGCCATCTCGAGATGGCAGGATGGCTCTAGACTTTTGAAACTTTCTAATCTGTCATCTATTTGACCTTGATGAACTCTGGACCCATTCGGGCTGTAAATAGCTATTATTCCGACTATTGACTCCAACCTATATATTTCTTGAACTGGGCACTTGTTTCTAGAAAAGTCATGATCGATCTTATGACTTATGGTTGTTTTTTTTTTAATGCAATAGGAAAGATGGGTGAGGTGGCGGGCATGATCAAGTGATAAGGGGATATTGTTTCGATTTGCTGCTGGCTGATACATTGTCGCCGTTCGGGATAAAGTAGCCATCTTCGATATTATGCCATTGAATTACACTCAGAGCAGAAAAGATATGTTGGAAAAGAACGCGATGGATGGTCACAGTTTTTCACTGGAACCGCGTTTGATTTCCAAGCCTTAAATGGTCAAGGGCTGCAACCGAACCAATTTAGTTCAAAGGCCATTTCCGCTGATAACTATCCTTTAGGACTTTGATATTTCGGTTTGTCGATCTTTTGACTAGGCTTTCCCCCAACATAATCTAAGCATTATGCGTGCAATTATCGTTCTGAATAATTTTTTTCTCTCGCCAATTGTCGAGGCACTTGATTTACACTGATTGATCAAATATCCAAGATGGACGCCCAATCCGGAAACGCGACACCAGCAAATCTCATACAATAACCATTCCCTATTGCCATTCGGTACCCAGATATAAAAAAAGAAAGCGGTTACTCAATTACGACCGAACGCAGACATCCGTCTTTATAAAATTGTCAAAAAAGCTTTCGTCCCGCCCGATGCCCCCGTATGACACGAAACTGATAACGCAAGTAGACTTCGGTCAAATATTACACATTGATTGGAAAATAGAAAGTCGAGATGTAGGAAGGGTGGTTGAACCGCGATACAAGTTGTTTGGGAGCATGCATCAATCCATACGCCACTTATCGAGATTTTTAATAATTGAGAGATTGCGTATTCTGCAATAACGTTTATAATTCGACCGAAAAGTAATCAATACGCTAATATTTCTGTAACTGCAGTTTATGGACCAAGATAAGGACTCAGTGATTTAACTTTCAGAAGTTAATGGGACCAAAATGTGGGTGCAGATTATAACTCGGAGCCTATTCTTTAAATCGACGATTCGCTTTGCCAGTCATAATATGACTTCTGTCGTCTAATGTCAGATACTGATTTGCAATGTGAATGGTTTCGGTCAATATAGAAAAGGTAGTAGTTGTCATTCAACACTTGCTCATTGCACGCACCCCAAAAATCATATTCTCCAACCCTCTCTGTTTAATACGCCTCATTTCGTTTAGCTCGCTCGTTCTCTTCTACTGAATACGTGAAGAATTAAGAGAAGTAGAAAGAGATTTCGAAGAATTAGAAAGAGAGAGAGAGTGGCGTATTAAACGTAGAGGGTTGGAGTGTGTAATATGATTTTTGGGGTGCGTGCAATGAACAGAAAAAGACTTCTTGGTTGCTTGGTTGACAAATTATTATACGTACTGGACTACTTTTCAAGCACGAAAAATTATGCCGCAATTATTAGAAAATTGTTTTAAAAAATCAAATCTAATAGCTTACCGCTGGGTCCCATTACGGCCAGGATCTCGCCCGGTCGCACCAACCCACTGATGTCGGAGAGAATATTCGCTCCATTTTTGATGGACACGGAGAGATTCTTGAAGACCAGCTCCAGCGGCCTCTGCGGACGAGTCGTCGTCATGGCGGCGCGTTGGGGTGAAACTGGTCCCTCGGGTCTGCAAAAACAAAGACGAAAAATCGATTAATAAAAGAATGTAATCTGCTATTTACATTCTTAACACGGACAACACTAAATTGGAAGTTTAAAAGGAATGTAAAGTTTTAAGAAACCGCTGTAAATTTAAAGGGCAAAAGTGACTGTGATGACATATCAAGAGAGAGAAAGAGAGAGAGAGAAATTAGAAAAATCAAAGTGGCTTTGGTAAAAAAAAATTAAATCGAATCGTTACATGAAGTGTTTGGAATTAAACGAATTTGGAAAATCGACCAAATATCTATAAATCAATGTTCACAAATGTTAAACCAGCGAAGCGAGCTCGTTTTGACACTGAACCAGACGATCGCCACTCCAGAGGCTGCACGAAAATTTCTAGAAACGAGGCGATAAAGACTGAAGTAATTAATTACATGCAGAACCGACGACTAAAACCGGATGCCTCTCCGAACCACGTCATTGCAGCCATCTCAAATTGTGGTGTTTCTTTTCAGAAATTGGTGTTTATATATCAGAAGTCAGCCATGCGCACAAACAACAGTAACAGCTGCTTCGAACGCGAAAGATATCATCAGAGAAGTATCGCAATCGAATTTGGGACCCCCCAAATTCGGCCAATCACCGCACGCACGAGAAAAAAAACAATACCGGAGGCAACAACCCCCAGAAACTGCGCGATATTCTGGCTGTTGAGTGATTGGAACGCAAAATCGTGACGACAATAGTATCCAACGGTCACCGAAGTGGACTTCCGACAGCGCTCCACCGCGTTTATCTCGGAAAGCAGAACCAGTTCTTGAACACGACCTTTCTCCCGAGAGAGTATTTCACGATTCGATTATTCGGGCCCATTTCACTGTGCACATTTGTCGTGATAAACGAAACAAATTAATAATAAATGGTTCAAGGATGCCGCCTATGTTTCACACTGTGTAGCAAATAAAACGATAGTCAAGAAGACGATCGAGTTACAGCTTCGATCCGCCAGAGATTGTGATCTCAGTCTGTGTAGAAAAGACGACGGCGACAGATGTAATCTTCCCGACTCGGGGTGCAGGACAAAAACTGAGACAGATTCGGAAATATTCGGAGCACAGTTAGTTGAAGAAGAGAAAAGTGGCGGAGAAAACGTATGTTTTAGGGTTGAGTTGGACACGTTTCGCGCGCAAGCCGCACTCTTGCGTGCAAGTCCTCTAAAACATAGGCGACAGTGATGGATATTCGTCTATTCCTCTCTCCACCCCCTCCCCAGTCTGACCATAGATACAGCCCTGATAACTGGCATGCTACGCACTTATCTACAATATTTTTAATGGGCTCCGGTATGTTGACACGCACACAAATTATCGCCAGAGACCCCGTGTCCAAACGGCAGGCGCACTTGGAGAGCAAAATCTCCAAAGAAACCGACGATGGAAAAAAATAACCCGAATTAGTAACAAACCTGGAAAATTCGAACGGTATATTTAAAAAATAATCACCGAGGTGACGGGCAAAGGATGCAGTTGCAATACACCATACCCTCTTATTGGTGTATAATATTTTTTTTACATATACAGTGGCGACATCTGGAAGAAAATTCCCGGAAATCTTTTCCAGATTTGGCTGGCGGGTTTCAGGAGGTGACACGCTTGTCCATACAATATCATCGGAGTTCATATCTGCTAATACCAGAACATTTCCCGTCGTCAAACTTTGCATTGTCGACGCCAATTGATTTTCGACACATCCGATGATAACTAGCGGGCGCTTATCACAGTAGAAAAGTCAATATTTATTATGGTTTTTCGATTGCAACCTTTTTTTTCGACGATTGGCGACCACCTATAAGCTTATATATATTTATATATATGTATAAACACGTTGCTCGTATTATGTAAAAAAAAAAAAACACATGGTTGGTTGGTTTTTTTATGGTGTGTTTGGGTGGGGAAGGTTTTGATAGGTAGACAAAAGGATTCAGTTTCCACATATAACATCCGTTTGTATATTCCGATCTCGTTATTGTTGCTACGTATATAGTCACAAAGAAATTGACTGCGATTGAAACCATCACAGTTCGTATTCGTTCTAAAAAGTAAAGCACGCTAGGCCAGATTCTATACCACCAAATTAACAGGTTCGCCGAATCGCAGAACGCGAAACAAGTGGCCTTCTCAAATAATAACTATAATAACTACAGGCAGCTCTACATTGGGCAACCTATCGCCAAGGGTGGGCCGCACACCATCTGTTTCGGAACACTTCGGGTGACTAATTTGGAGACGAATTTAATTGATGCACGAGGTTTGAGGTTTGGACATTGTTCACGCGCATTACGATTATTGAAGATGAAAGTCGTTTGATTTTAACACTATCGTTTTGAACATTGGAGCCCAACTGATAATTGTATCCAGCTGTTTCAATCACAATGAACAACAACACGCAATTAAATTTATTAATTTTAGTAATCGACATGCATGCAGCAATGACGAAAAGAAATTCTTTCAGCTGTCATTCAGCTTTGCAAAACAAATATAGAGAAACCAAAGCTAAAAATATTAGGCGAATGGATGACAACAGCAAAGTCCGCAAAACGCCTATCAACATTTATTTATTTACGACCAATTTTTCCGACCGCAGGCAAGTGGCTATGTTTGATACAAGGGAAAGTTATGCCCTCTAGCACTGCTGCGCCGCAAGGCACCGCGCATTGAGTGATTGCCCATTTACGGGGCAACGTATTGCAAGTAATGCGGCATATGCATAGATAGATAAACCACCTAGAAACAAAGAAACTGTATATGCAGCGACACAACAACCCAAAGATTCACGAAATTGAATGTTTTTAGGAAAGCAAATGTCGGATTGAAAGAGGGGTGGAAAATGACATCACGTCAATCAGAAACAAAAGATCGCGATGTTGGATCGTGAAGGATGAAAAGAGGATATATTTTTAGCCACACGATGAACTTGGCATTCCAAATGAGAGCGCAAAAAATAATTAAACCCACAACAGAGAAGAGCATTCGTCGTCAGCTGGTGCGAAATGTTTCGCTGTCTGGCATCACTGCCGCTATTGAGACTGCGCTCGCGCCAGTTACGAGAGATTGCGCAAGACCCCGGACACAGCAACGGCAGCGCCGTAGTAGGTATCATGTGAGACTGCGCGAGATTAGGAGGTCGTTCATCCCCCGCCCACCCGAAATTCTCGCGCCCCCGCACCCCGCCCCCAATTTTCACGAGCCTCGACCTCGGAGCACCATTGCTCATCGCAAAATGATGTTGCAATCACAAATTTCGATATTGAACGTGTGGCGCGCCGATCAGATTTTGGTAAATTTTTCAATTTCACCATTGCAAATCTAACTATTTCCAAAATTCCTAAGTATTTAAGGCTACCGAATGCTAAATGTCTGAAATACTCGTATTATGGGTGTTCAATTGGGAAAACTTCTTTGAAAATATAAATGAAAATGCATCTTAAAATGACTGCTACGTGTCACAACACAGAAAATACAACAAAAACGGTGAAGTCAATTGATCGTTATAAACAAGCTGTAACGGAAAAGAAAGTTATTTAATATTTTGAGAATCGTTTTTCGCTATTATTACATATAAAAAATTACCATAGAAAATAAACAATTTGCAGTATCTGGGTCAAAAATGGACAAATTATTTGGCTGTTGTTGACAGTAATTAGTTTGGCAATTTGAAATAAAAAATTAAATGAAAAAAATAACATTTGACACAATTTAGAAGCGATTGAAGGACAACAATCATAAACGGTGTCAAGGTTCACGGACGCGACGTTTAATCCAAAGAAACTAAAACATCGCGTCCGTGAACCTTGTCGCCGTTTATCATTGCTGTCCTTCAATCGCATCTAAATTGTCTATTTCTACCATCGGCGTCTACTCATCTCCCTTGGAACGTTTTAAGTTGATGAGCGCTTGTCATATTATGTAGAATAATGATTTGATAGGCGGCGAACTGTACATACACTCTTACAACATGGGCGCGTTCTGGTATGAGAGAAACGCACATGTAAATCGCTCACTAAACTATACTGAACCCGTGGTGTGTCCGTGGGCACCGGTGGTTACGATTAATTCCTTGTCAGCAAGGATCATAAATCCTGTCCAAATTGTACCCCGGGATTCACTGCGCCGATAATTTTCGAATTATTCAAGCGAGTGCCCGGGTTAGTTGCACCTCTTCCAACCTCACGCGACCCGGGCTCCAGTTCGGCGCAAGAACCTGGCCTCTCATCTTAAGTTACAATCTCTATCGGTCAACTAAACAACGACTGGGCAGGCCAGCAGGGCGGCAGACCTGAGACCTGTCCCTGTATGAAGGAACGGGGGAAGGGGAAGATGTCACGTGATGGGGGGGAGTTTGTACTACGTGGTCAAGAGTTATGAGTCTAAGGAGGAGGAGAAAGTCGTCATAACATCGTTTATAAATCGTGACTCCACCTACGGTCATTTGATCAAGATGGCGAAAGGTGTACACCGTTTGTGCTCAACTTGCAGAGGCATAAACCAGACATTGACATACATCATAGATGCTTCGATAAGGGTTTTCTTTAAGAATGAAAGTGGCATTACGGAAAATATTTTCAATTTGATATTTTTAATTATCTTCTATTTTTCCATTCTATGTACTAAGATGATCTACCAAGATGTACTAAGATGAACTACCAAGATGTACTAAGATGATCTACCAAGATGTACTAAGATGATCTACCAAGTAATAATATTTTTCGTTCAATTGGAGTATGGGAGGAATGGACTGTGGAGGATCAGTAGATTAGTAAATGTGTTGTTTTCAAGTTGCTGCAGGAAATCTATTCGAATTGATTATATTTTTAGAAAATGACTTTTTATTTTCATGGAAGAATCTGTCAAAGAGGGACATTGACACACGGTGCAGTGATTAAACGACAACGAGGGGTCAACCCCCACAAATCGTCTGTTGTGCGTCCGGTTCATTCCGACGGACATCCTCCCGAGCCAAGAGGTCCACTCTTCCTTTTACAGTCTCGGTCTAGGGGTCTAGTCCGATTAACCGGGAGATTAACTGCCCTATCTGGACCACGAACCACAGTCCAAACCGCAAAACGGACGCCGTCCAGCAAAAGTATCTCTCTCCCTCCCTGCGCAGCACGCTCCCAATATCGCGAAATCTAGCGGGACTGGCACGCAAAACTGTTCCCGCTACGCGACCGCCAATGACCGGGGGGAGAGAAAGAGATCCATTCGGTGCAAGAGGAGGTTCTTCTACCCAGTCGCACGTCCAGCACTGAAAAGATGGGCGGTAGAATCGAAACTATCGATACTCAGCCTACCATCATAATGCAACGACCTATTAACTTATAGTTGTTGCGAACGAACGTAACTGCAAACGCGGGAAATAAAGTACCGAGGCAATAGCAATTTCAAACTCAAAAAATGTTTCCACGCTTAGCCACCAGGCGGACTTCTGATTTTAAAAAGTCGAGCGAGCGGTTGCACAGTAGTCGAACACTTAGAAGCATGAGCGAATCCACATTCAGGTTTAATTGGATTTGTCCAACATGCTGATGTGGACGTCCCCCGCCACATTTCAGCAAATTTATCGATAGCTTAACTACTCCATCTGAGACGAAGAAAAAAGCGATAGTTGCGTTGGTAAGTTTTATTATTTGTTTTTCTCTTATCCACTATCGCCCGTCCCCTATTTCTCTGCCAGTCGGTTAGAGCTGGCCGATCAAAGTTAGTTAGCTGCTTTGCTGCTGCGCAACCAAATGTTCTATATTTCAAACCTATGTCACCGGAGTTCATTGACTTAGTGACACGCTTCTCGACTGAAAGAGAAAGAAAAGATGCCCCGCTGCACGATGGCGACAACGCCAGCGATCGAGCAAGCAACACCAACAAAGTATTCTTTTTTTATTTCTTTTTTCTCTCCTTTATCAGTTCCCCCCTCCACCACCACCACCACCAGCAGCAGCAGCATCACCGCAACTTTTGCTTACCACTATGTAACAAGTTGGAAGTGCGAAACGAATAGATATCGTGTGTTTGTGCCCCCCGCACAAACATACGATATCGCTATACAACATGAACGTGACGTCGACAGTAAAAAGTTCGAAATGAAGTTTATCAAACACACCACCGCCACCCCCTTGCCCAATGAACGCTGCGCTTTATCACCATCAGATGACAGAGGCAAAGATGGCATTACCAATTCGAACGTGACTGATGAAGGACCGCTCCAGAAAATATTATTGCAAGCCAGAATTTGGTAACTTATTATTTAATTTTTTTAAAATCATTATTGGGTAGTGAAGAAAGTCGGTGGTGAGTTCAATCTATTTTTTCCATGTGTTTTTGCAAATTTTCGTTATTTGGTTCGTGCATTTTCGAGTCTTGCCAACTTGATCGTCGTCTTGTTCCCAGTCGCCTCCTGGGATTGTTCGTATTTTTTGCATAAGGTAAAGATGACATTTAACTCTTATATATTTGTTTTCTGCGGTACATAGTTTTTAAGGCGCTTCCTGTATTCTTCTATGGTACAGTTAACGATATATTATACTAACAGATGACAGAGGGTTGCAATTGTTGCCGCTAGTTGGCACTTGGTCCGCCAAATCCAAACTTACTGTCAGTAACGATGGCGACACATTTATAGATATCTAAAGTTATCAATAATTTCTTTCCTTCAACAAATCACAGTATCTCATAATCGCCATCTGATGGCAAAAATAACAGCCTTGCGCAGAGGCCAATCCCTCAGGCATCAAACTTGTCGATCGGCTTCACCAGCAACCAACCAACAATGTGATGAAGTTTCCTGTTAGGTGAGATTACGTTTCTTCAGTTAGTAGGTTGGTACGAAAACTATCGAAAGGATCCGCAATTCTTTACGCGCTGACGTCATGCGAAAATGACAATTTTGTCATGTAATTGGAAGGTTCTCCGGTCTTACGTCCTTCATAGAGATCTCATGAACGCGTACTTAAAATTACATTAGAAGAATTCGAAAGTTAAAATGTCGACTACTCAGAATTTTGGCTCATTGCTGTTGATTTCTAAAAGTTAAAAATTATTAAACCTATTAAGCTGCAATGTAACGCAGACCTTGCATTTTGTGGTATTATGGGACAAATATACGGACGGAACCAATGCTTTTTCCTCCATCCGGATTGCTATGCGCGTCAGGTGGTGTTAGCATCTATAATGTGTTACCTATCGCCACCTACCGGCAAAAAGAAATTATGTCCCTCCCCCTCCATCATTTAGGAAACGAAAGTTATATTGGCTTTATAGATGGCGCTGGAGCAAAACAGTTGGACATGGCCTTTATTGGCGAGCGCGCGAAGAACATCACTTTAAAAGCGCGCATGAATGTTCGTGGGGGAGGGAGGGGGTTGATGAGACTACCGCATTCGTTCATGGCATCCTTGGCCACAGCAGCGCGAATAAACGAATTCACTTGACCCTTTCACCAGCAAAAGCGATCACGCACGCTTCGCAAGCCAATGGAATGGAAAGTAAACCGACCACCTGCAAAAATAATAATTTCCTTGGCAGAGAGAACCAACCGTCAGACGAAGAAAGAAAGGAAGAAAAAAAATCGTCCCGAGAAAAAGAGATCGTGAAAACTAAATTGAGGTAGGCCAACACTTCATTCACACGTCACTACCTTCGTTCAATTTTCTTCGTTCTCAGTGCACCCTTCTTCTCTGCTCCGAGGGCAGCGCAACTTCGCTTCCCGCAGCCGCCGCCGCCTCCACAAAGCAAAAGAAAAGATTTATTTAATAAAAAAAAATCAGGAGTTTTTATGGCTCAGATTTTAGGGCAGAGAATAAAAAGTAGTTTTATAGTTTCCTCCCCCCTCCATTCAACAAGCATATATGAAACGCATTTCGGCGGTCAAATTCGTACCAATGGGCGGAGAGGTGCGCGGCGTTTGGATTGGAATTAAATCGTGTGTGTACATGAAATGAAGTTCGTCAGTTCTCAGTCTGTGGCTTCCAGAAATTCGATTCATGATGAAGCAATATTTGATATGGGAACAACAGAAAACGCGAGGACAGGGGTGGATGGAGGGAGGGAGGCAAGATGTGAATGGTTCAACGCATTTTGAGCGCGCTTGAAAAGATACCGTTCTTTCTACACACGATTCATTACAAATTTGTTAATCGCAGTTTATACGTAGATATATACCACACCTGGAATTTATAATATCAGATATTTTTTTTAAAGCCGTCTGCAACGGTTGTTAAAATATGAAAGCAAAAGTTTCTCACCTGTACCCAAGATACGCAAGTCGCGGTATCGACAAAGGATAGAATCCAATTATATACAAGAAAAATCAACACCGACCCACCAGCCATGGATGCTAAATATCATTTTAAATTCAAATGGAACATCTAGTTTAAAAAATCAGAATAAAATCCAGATATGGCGCCTCTAAATTAAATAGATTCTCGTTGAACAAAAAGATACTCACCAACAAAGATATTCAACTACAAATGCAGGTGAAGCATGTAGTGTTGTGGTCACAAGTCACAAGCACGAAAAGATAAGTGGCGCAGTGGAAAATGTGTTGTCGCTTAACAAGGATACATGGACAACCCGAACAATAAAAATGCAGAGTCAAAATAAAACGAACCGAAGCAAAAAAAAAATTGACAATGTATGATATTATCGGTGATGGCCTTTTATCAGACCTTTCTCCACAATAACGTGGAAATTGAGCGAAATCTGGAAATTACAACATTGGCCCTTGTATTTCTCATAATTAGCCACTATTCTATTTTAAAATAATAGTACTCTAGTGCGAAATATTAACACCGATGATGACCGATAACATTTCACATTAAATATTTTCACAATTGTACGAAACATCTTTAAATTAAGGCAGCTGGACCGTTTGGAAATTGGAAGCATATGTTAATCGCTTCATGAAAGACATCGGTTTGATACGCTGGCGTTATGCGTAAACAAAGTGATTATAGATTTGGTTGGGATCGATCTTGCGCTATTTGTTAAGATGTACTGTCCCAAGAACACCCCCCACCACCACCACCACCACCACATTCTATCCCATCTCTCTATAGGGTGACATGGTACTTTTGGACTAGCCGAGCCTAGGCTCCATTCCTAGTTATGGAGCGTTACTTTACTCCTTACATTGTATAGGCACGGATCCCACAGTTTTACTTACATGCCGAATTGAGGAAGACGCGCTTATGACGTTCTCTTTGCAGATTTGCAGAACTGCGACAAGTCTCGCCCGGGAATTGAACTGACGTCTTCCACGGGCGTAGTACTACTTCTACGCTTCCAACCGCTACAATATAACGGCACATACAATAATATTGAAGTTGTAAATTGCAGCTATGACTAAGGAGGAAAAGAAAATGGATGCCAATGACAGCTACATGCCTGAGGCGTTCTGGCTACCGTCCTGGGAATTAAATCTTGCCTTTCACTCTCCATTCGCGTACATAAAAAAAAACTCTAACGTTGTCCTTCATTCGCGGTACATATTTTTCGCGCTTCCTGCTGTTTAATTACCACCCCCTTCCTCCATCCCTCCTCCTCTCCCCCCCCCCGCTTACAACAACCTGAGACGCCAAAACGGGACAGGCGCTGCATTAAATTCAATTGAACACATGCGCCATGATCGAAAGTTGAGCAGGCTATCATTAGAGAGATCTACCTAGGCCGAGCGGGAGGCGCTCGGTTGGGCATCGCCGAGGGTTGTGGCACCGATACACCGGAGCGGGGGGTGTGGGGAGGGGGGGGAGACGCTATAATCAGTCTTTCCTCGCTCGATCTCATTGCCTTCGCTCGCTCTCTCTCTCTCTCTCTCTCTCTCTCTCCCTCTCTCAGCTCAGCTCCGCCGGGCAAAAGCGCCATTGGCGCCCGTAGCCTTCGTCGAGGTCGTTGAACTTGTGGAGCAGGTGAGGCCGCCGCCAGCGCCTAGCTTGCCAACAGCGCGAAGCCACTGAGTGACGGGGAGGGGAGAGGGGAGACTATCTCGCGCCTGGAGGCAATAACGGGACTTTTCTGGAAAGGGGAACACGTGCGACCCCTCACCACATGAGGGAACGGTGAGCGTAGTTTTTCCCGCGCGTGTCCGCTCTCGCCTGCCCGATTGGCTCAGTTCGCCAACGTAGCATCAGCCGCAGCAGCAGCAGCCCCTGCTCCCGTAGAATCTACTCTCTTGTCTGTTGTTCCCCAACCAGAAGTTAAGCTCGCTCCCGCTATAATGACGTAGGTGTGTTCCACTAAAGTATTTTTTTGTGTAGTTGCTCCATTAAAGATTTTTGCACTTGGCGACAAAAGTTGTCAGCAGCAAATTGGAAATACCGATCTTTTCTGGATGGAATTGGGAGTGTATAGACGGACCTCTTTGTCCTTTCTTTAACCCAAGTGACAAACGAATTGACATTGGGAAAGGCTACGCTGGAAACAGTATTTTTTTGGTTTGATTCTGAACGACATTTCGCGACAGGCTCACCACATTGTTCCCGTGTCAAACGATCATGAAGATGGACTGGGTCACATTTTTAATGGCTAACTTTCTCAAATTGTCATGACATCATGAAACTAATAGATTTATTGCTACCATTTTTAGTTATGGTGCACATGGCCACATGGCGCTTCAATAGTTTTGTTGGGGAGGGCTTTGAGGCTAGAAAGTTCGCGAGCATCTCTTAACAAACATTTTTAATAACAGTTATGTTGCAATCATATAGTCAATATTTCCAAATTTTAGGATAAATCATAGAACAATAGAAATAGTCGTATGTTTTCTAGATTAAGATGATCAGGCAAGAGTGTCTGTCGCCTTGAATTTAATTTTCATTACTGAGAGGAGAAAGTGAATCTTTGACCAGATCATCACCATTATTTTATAAATTCATTTATTGAACAAGTATGTCTTCATAAAACCGGATGTTCTGTCTCATCCGAAGCGAACATTTCAAAATTTACATAGGACTTTTTCAATTTGTGTTTCACCTTTCGATCGGTTAGTCTTTTGGGAAGTCTCCAAAGACTTGGAAGGCGCGCTGGAATAGCTATGTAGGTCTAAATTTACGTGTGCACGCTGGAAGTGACGAGCCCATCCGAAACCGGATATGATGAGGCTACCCTCGGTGTCACGCGTCGTCAGCGCTCACATCTTTCCGCCGATTGGCCTTTTCACCCTTGCACCGCGGCAGCGGCACCAGACAGCACCTCCTTGCCACACGGGCCACGGCACTACCATGCTCAACGTCACCGTCAGCTATGCCGCAACGCATGCCTTAACACAAAATTAATGGTCGATTTGCTCGTCAACCCAATTCAGATTTTGAAGGGTCGCGGCTTGCTTGTCGGGGGCGCTGCAACATCAAAGTCAAATTGTTAAAGGAAGTCATTTTCCCTAAGTCATTTTCCCTTTTATTCTCTTGCGATTACGGTGTGTCTTTGCCACACATTTTAAAGATGTTCACTAGATGCTGTCTGGTTCGGCGACAACACTAGGGGTGACATCTTCATCATAGAAACAAGAAAAGACTATGAACGCCAAATTGGCTTCACTTTCAGTGAATGCTTCAACAATACATTATTGTGGAGACTGAAATTTATAAACAAGACTGTACACGCGTCTAATCGAACCAAACAAGCATGTGAAAGAAAATGATCATTGCAGCAGCTGTCTGGCCCAGTTACACGTCTGAACTATAAAAAAACTATTGTTTACAAAATTGGAGATCCTCGTCAATTTCACGTTCACAAACACACAACTTCGCATATGAATATCGATGGGACAAAATATATCTTGGGATGTTCATGACACGATTAATATTTTTACATAGACCAGCTTATTTATCTTTGCCTGTGAAATGGGCTTGAACATTTATTCTAGTTAGCTATGACATTCGCGTGTAGTGCAGAAGCGCAATTATAATTGTGGGACAGAAATAAATTCGAAAAGACAATCATAATTGAACCTCGCAGTCATGTCTTTGCATCGCCAGAAGAAAGAAAAAATATATATTAGAATCACGCGACTGACGTCATGCGCCGTTAGGTCACGCCGCGCTGAGACGTTCCTTTATTCGTGACGACACACTTTCGTATATGCTCTACGGTCAAGCAGGCACATAATGGGTGGTTGGAAAGGGTTGCGGGGAGGAAGGGTAATATTTGCAATAACGCGCTCTGCTATGCATGAGAGACCATGTAACCGTTTCTGTTTTTTTGCCCACAGCGTCCGACCGCATAATCATCTCGTAGGATAAGTGATACACCCCTCAACCCTTTTCCTCCTTTCTTTTCTGCAATTAATTGTGACTTTCCGCCAGCTTCGCACTAGGCCTGAACAGTCACGGGCACGGCACACATTGGTGGACGCTGCGGAACACACGTTCTTGCGAGTGAATGTGGCAGGTCGTTCGTAATGGCGGTGAAAAAAAGTCCATAAAATAGCGTTGCCAGGTCAAGAGGTTACCGGTCAGATGGGGGAGGTTTGGTGGGGGAACGGAAGACACGAGATAAGGATAAGCAAAGACCTTTGAGTTGAACAACGCAAAACATCAACAAAAGCAGGCATACACAATTTCAGTTGACGTGAAATTTGCGTACAGGGTGTCTCAGGCACAGCGGCCGACAAAGCTTCACGAGCAAACATAGTTTACCGATTCCTTACACTTTGCTCTTAAGATATATATTTTCCAACTATAGACATTATTTTGGATTTTGTATGCCACATTTCTAACCCCCAATAAATGCCGACGATGTGTACCTGAATCCTGAATATCAGTCTGTCTTGTATTTACTCATTTAATCTGACTTTTGTTTATATTATTTTCTTCGTTTTTCAATATAATGAATCTAACAGAAAATTGATATTTAATTTTGTCCATGTTCCTTTGTTGCACATGTTTACGGACACAATAATTTACACAATCAAAAATTATAAATTACTAAATATTATATAATTCAGATGCGTAAATAAACAAATTAATATAATATGGTGTTCAGTGCAAAAGAAAGTTAAAGCTAAAAGGACAAGTGCAGACTTAATAAATATAATAATCTGCTAATCCTACATAATACTGTATAAAATATCTTCCCGTATCACACTTAGAAGCAAGTTTTGATAACATTCAAACAGTATTAGCTAGAGGGCGCCATATGTCTACCTCCTTTCCTCTACGGATAAAAAATGACCCATGAAAACAAGTCGTTCAATGTGTAATTCAACAATGAGAGTGAAAAGAAACTTTCGATTTTCAAACAATTTTTGAGCCGGGAAAACGGTTTCTCCTATTTAAAAGCAGCTTCGTGAAACATGAGACCATTAACCCCTGTTATTCAGATGTGGGGCATTGTAAGATGACACATCCCATCAGCATCATCCCTCCCCTTCAAATTTCATGCACATGTATACCCCTCCCCCCGTTCCCAATTTTTCTAACTCTCCCCCTCCACTTGCAGCAGACAAAAAACAACAAGGAAATCAAAAGTTCTATACACATGTTAAAAACTCGCCCCTAATATTTCACCAAACTGGGGGTGGGGAAATACATTTAAGGGGGTAAAGTGAACACGATTGAAGATCTCCCCCACCTCAGAGAGCCCCCGTAACTTCACAACAGGTTGTACCAGTTCTCGTTTAAAAAAAACCGGCGTAACAGTTCCAGCAGCAGAAGCAGCAGCGCAAACAATAAAAAGAAAGTAATAATAGAGCGAGAATAGTATGGGGGTAAATAACCCACCCCCTTTGTTGAAACACGCCACGGAATTACCCTACTAGTCCACTGCACATTTGCACGTGTAGCGCACCGTGGTTCCTTGATGGAACATGCATTAAAAAAAAATTCCCCACGTACGTTGCTTTCCCCACCGAACACACGCACGTACAGCCAACTGTATTGTGGCCAGCCGTGTATCGGAGAAAGTGGCACAAGCCTCTCTGTCCTCAAGCCCTCATTTTTTATTATCATATTTTGCCATATTATATCATTTTTTAGGAGTAGGCTCGGCATACAAAAATAAAATTCGCTGCCATTTACGTCAATTCCAAATTTTTTGTTTTAACATGATTATGATAATTATGAGTCGCGATACCCACAGCTGACAACAAGGAGAGGCCGTAATCTGCGCCCATAATACCCACAATTACGAGCATATTAAAATATCATAAAAATACTAAATTGTTTCTCGAAGACAGACAGCATTACTAAAAAATTGGAATTCCCAACATAGGAAATGAACAATACCGACTAATTCCTTCCTGACACACGTGGCTAAAGTGCTATCAATATCTACTCTAAATAGTTTTCAAAAATTATCTATACGTCGTGATGAAATATCATTTTTAAAATCATAAATCGAATATTTGTATAAAAGTTTGACAATCATTTTTGAAGCTTTAGATCAGATTAGCTCAGATTAGATCAAAATATTTTGAGACGGCTCATTTTTAGGATGTTCTTGATCAAACGCTTTCAAAAGATCTCGCGAGCGCTTGCATGGGCGAATGCGGTTATAGTGGTTTTGAAACAACCACCGGTGAAACAAAAACTTTTTTCTTCGAATAATCATGGGATTGGTTAAAGCCATGCTGGAAAATATGTATTCATCTTTATGAGCGTACCAGAAGTAACTTATCGCGTGTAGCGCCCACATACACAAGACTCGAGAATGGATTTCAGTTGGCCTGATGATTTTCAATAGGCATACGCTGTTAACAATTTCTCTCCCGAATGGTGCCTTTGTAATGGACTTGCTACCGTTGAATAATGAATTGTGTTGCGCGGCGTTGCACTTTTTTTTTGTTCTTATTCTAGTTATCTTTGAAGATTGTTTATGGCTACGGTGTGCGCGAAGGCCTACTTATACACTACTACGAAAGTGTAGATTATCAGCTCTTTGTCCGAACACGAAAGAAAAAACAAATGACACACAGTACTCGAATAAAGCAATAATATTTACGATATTACTCATTTCCAATTAGCATTTTCGCGTTAACAACTGTAAAAAAAAATAACAATTTTCGACATGTCGTGTAAATAATAATGGCCTACTTTAACGTATCATAAAATAGATAAATAAATTTTATATAAATAGAATAAACATTATCAAAACGAAAAGCAAAAAATGTTTTGCAAAAGCTGTTTGCTCTGAGATATATAAACAAGCATTATCAGATTTCAGCGTCATTTGTTTTTATAATATTAAATCTGCCGGAATAAAATTACGTTTGCTAGCCACATTACCTTTTAAGATTTATTTGAACACCATAGGGCAAATAAACAAGAAGAAATACAGTTGTACGGTGTACGAGATTTGCGTTATGATTTTGTCTGACGGTTAAGTGGGTTCTGGAAATTTTGTTGAATCGACCTAATTAATTTTGTTCTCATGTTACTCCTTGAAATTCTTGAATATGAAACCGACTTTTGAGACTATTAACTTATACAGAAAATGTAATGCCTGCACGTTTAGTTTGACAAGGCGTTCTGCAATGATACAAAATAAATCCTACTATTTCTAATGACATTTGCAATATATTAGTGCTAGAATTAGAATAAGATAAAACATTGAAAAACTCACAGGTAAGAAGAGGTCAGCGTCTGAGATTCCGTGGTCGGGTTGGATGTGGTCGGGGGATAGACAATATCCGTCGACAAAAATTGTAAGAAGCCCGTTGAACACTGCGAGTGTCGAAACGCGATGCGACAGAAAAAGAAACCGTTCCGGCTTCTAAATTAAGTCAACCGGATGACAAAATTTGAACTAAAATTAAACGACAGGTCTTCCGAATGTATCTGGGCAGCGACGGAAGAATGCCGTTTCACCACCTATAGCCAAGGACTATATCAAACAACTATCAAAAACTTTTTTGAAAAGATATATATCAGCTGATAGGAGTGGGCGCGCTCTCGTCACGCATGTGCTGCTGAGCCGGCAAGAGAGTCGGTGAGTGACGCTGTTGCCAATGGCAACGGGATGATGCCGCGCGCGCAAAAACCCAGCAAGACTGGAGCGCGACAAAAACCGGTGGTGGTGGGTGAGAACGACGGATGGAGAAGAGAGATAGAGAGCGGTGGGTTGGGGGTAAAAAGCGCGAATGATGCGACCGACCAGTCGTCCCTCATCGACACCAGTCGTAAAAATGACGTCCGAGATTTCTTCGCTCTCCACAAAAATATCCTCTCTCACTCACTCACTCTCCCCGCTACATTTACACGACGACACGCACACACACCACCGCGAGAAAGTCGTGTCTAGGTGGTTTTGTGAAGCTGCTCGCGCTCGGCTCTCCAGATGACGAATAGAGGGGTGGCTGGGTGGACGCGAGGAGGTGAGCGCACCACTGCCTCCCACCTCCATCCCCTCACTCACTCACACACATACATACACACCCGAAATACAATCTGGGCTACGCTCTCTCTTTCCGTTCGTGCGTGCTCTCGCCGTTCAATAGCAATAGGTGGCGTGGCCTCGCTCTCCGCTCTTCCCGGACGCGGGGGTAGCTCTCACTCAACGCCGCTCAGAGCACGACCGCTACGCGCGTGAGAGAACACGTGAATATGAGTGAGCGCTCCCGCTACGTTTCCCTCTTATCTGCCGCTCATTCTCTTCTCTAGCGCGGGCTGCCGACCACTTCCCCATCCTTCATCCGTTAACTTTTTTCTTTTCTCTTTCTCACTTTGCGGGCCGCCGCCCACTCGGCCACCTCGGATTGGCCTGTCCTCGGCTGACCCACGGTGCACACACACACACACACAGAGCGACTGGGTGAGGGGTGGAGGGGAGGTCAGGCACTTGGAGAGGTCGACTCTGGGACTCCAGGCAACCAATAGCCGGGCGTAAGTAACACCAACACGCGCGCGCACACACACACACAAAATAGTCATCGTTCTCATCACCGTCTCAGTGGATGCGACAGAACCAAGAAAACCGCGTCGTGACAAATTCTCGCATCCCAGTTTCTGGTTGTCGCGCGCGCCCACACACTCTTTGGCGACCTCGGCGCGGTCCGACAGGATCTCGCCGACTACACATTTAGCACGCGCCGGAAAATCGGGATGAGACGGAGGACGGGAGTCGTCTCTCGCGCGGCTGCCGGTCCACGGAGAGATGCCGCGGCGCGCGTATCCTCCTCCCAACTACGTTACCAGATCGGCGATTCCCGTTATTTTCCGGTGGGTGCCAAAAGTGGCGCCCTCCCGCTAAATTACACCCGCCGACGACGTCAGATTGTGTCACACGCGTGCCGATCATAGTTTAGGCGGGGGCGCGTGAAAATGCTTGGTAAATAGAGATGGTCGTCGCTCCGCGATATGTTTGCTTTTTAGTCCGACCGGTATTGCACCGCGCGCGCACACACACACACACCCCTTCCTCCCCCCACACGCAAGTCACAACCACGAAATCGGTTAGTCGAAGCATCAATTGTACAATTACAGATATCCGGGAGCAACAGCGGCCCGGAGTGCTTGATGGCCGACTTTGATCGCTGTCAACATTGACTCGGCAGTTATCCCACAACAATGGCCATCGTCGCAGCTATATGTACCGTATAAAACGATTTGAAGGTCACCCTGTACGCATAAGGAGGGAGGGAGGGGATTGAAACTGATTTATTTGAATCACAGGTGACTTGTGTTAAGGTCAAGTTTGTCGAGGTGTCCTCAATAAAGGTCAGGATCGGTCTAATCTGGCTCGAGTTTGGGGGCAGTTCAGCCTCGCGGAGTACTTTTCACTACCTAACAAATTAATTGTTTGACAACAATTTGGAATTTACTAGTCCAATTGTCGAAAGACGGGTACGACTCGTCGTAGCCCAGTTAGTTTAGTGACTGACTGTGGATCGGCAGTCCCGGGTTCGATTCCCGGCGCGGGCTCTCGAAAATTTCGATCCCGGGGTACCGGTACCGGTGGTCGTCGTGGTCGTTCCCCTTGCATGGTGCCTAAGTACCATGAGGGGACGTAACGCCTGTAGTGCGGTTGACTACAGTTGATTTATTAAAAATAAAATAAATTGAAAATAATAAGACAGTTAAAGCGTGCGTAAAAATTGCACTGCTCGCTAGGTTCTAACGATTGAGTGGAATTTGGGAATTTCAGTCATTCAAAATATTTGGTCTAACAGAATTAAGCAACGTTATTGCAATATTTTGCAAATATCTGTAGTTTGAACAAAAATAAATAACGGCAAATAACGGCATGTCGCGAGCAAAAGTTCAAATGCTCAAAATCAAGTTGTTCAAAATCAGGGTGAAATTAATTCAAGATTGGCCAACGATTGATGAGCGGTAGACAGAAAGCAGGTGATCTGTGTCCGATTGAAAAGTGTAAGTTGGTAGTACTGTTTTTAATGAAGTGAAATTAATAAAATAAATCAAAAAAAAAATTTCTTCTACACACAATCAATGTCAATCACCAAAAGACAAGTATGAGATAACGCAGGAGTCAGGCACTGCCACCGGATCGCCACGTACCGCATGCGTTGGTTAAACTAACCGAGCAAATCTAGAGGGGGCCGTGTCGGGTACATCCGCACAGCGCCGAAATCATTTTTCACTGCTAAGGTCGACGACCTTCACTGTACATTTCAAATCGCGTTGCAAAGTTATAAGCGCTTCTCGTTCACCTTCCTCGTACTCAAACCCCCTCCACCACCACCACCACCACCCCCTCTGCTTTTTTTTCTCCACAACCCACCCCCACTACCCCCTCTCATCAAACGCCAGTACCTACGTCCCTTTCGTTTTCCTGGTTTTCGCTTGATCTAGGCCTATGCAGTAGTGCAGTGGTCGAACCGCCCGTAATCGCGGGTTCAATCCCTGCAGAGACCTGAAGACTTTTTCAATCGAGCATTATTCCTACCTACGCGCGTGCCTTCCTTCGGAATGGAACTACAACCACGGAACTCGTTCGTACCTATACGATATTAGGTGCACGTTAAAGATTCTTTCTCAGGTATGAAGCCTAGGCTCGGGCACAATTACCAACCACCATAGTCATCCCCCGTTTCCGCATCAACGCCATCGCGGTGGGTGTGGTGATGGAGCTTAAAGGCGGAAATGATGGTGAACCCTCTTTAACAAATAGCGCGTGCAATCCAGTGGGTACGGCCAGATTTGGCCAAGGTCAACGTCGTGGCTTCATCAATTTAAATATAATGGTGCCGAAGCACGCCGAGTCAGATTAGACACGTCAGATTTCAAATATCCACCATTACTGTAACTGTCGGATCATGTGCTAGTTCTATCCTAGCTAGAAGTCTAGCTTCTCCATAATTCATCAATTTAGCTTCCACCACCACGGTACAAAAAAATGGGGGTAGAGTAAGTAGGAAGAAATTCCTTCACCCCACACCACACCCTCCCCACCACCACCGCCGCCATACACCCTGTTGTGCTTGTCCACACACGCGGAAGGAATCGGGGGGGAAAAACTGGTGGCAAGTTTCAAACAATGACGCGGCTACAAATTATTTTTTTTGGGCAGCGCTCGAAACGGGTGTGTTGTGCGCGTTTCATTACAGTGTATTAGCCCCGCGTCGATATATGACTTGCCGAGAAATTATGACCACTTCCGACGAATAATAAAAAGAGTTGGTGAAATCCGCGATCGATCCTCGCGCCACCACAACATCTATTGCGTCGAGTTTATTTTTTATATTTTATTGTCGTTAACTGAGCGTTGCTGCTGCAGGCTAGACCTACTTAAAATTTCAGACACGTTTCAAATTTAATTGTTTGGGAGTGTTCGGCGACTCGATCAAGCTCCTTTCCTTGGCAACAACGCGGCATGAATGGCGAATTCATATTTAGGGATGGGTTAGGGTGTCTATTACGTAAATATTGTTTGGAGAAAGAATCCATGTGACCACTGCGTTCTCGTTACACAATGGCAGAAGGAAGTGCTGGCAACTGATGGTGTCTGGCTGGTGTTTAGCGACTGACTGTGGCTCGGCGGTCCCGGGTTCGATTCCCGGCGCGGGCTCTCGAAAGTTTCGACCCCGGGGTACTGGTCGTTCCCCTCGCATAGTGCCTAAGCACCATGAGGGGACGTAACGCCAGTAGTGCGGTGCGATTCCCTTGAAACTTCAACAAACAGCTCATTTTCAAATTCAACATTGGGACACGACAACACGACTCACTTTGTTACAAAATGCCGTCAGTAAAAATAACGGAAGCTAAAAAACAACAGATGTGACGGGTCTTCACGTACAGTAGAACTACGTGTTTTGGAATTCGGCTGCCTGTAATAGCGATCACTCGATTCATATGCCTTATTGCAACAAATTAGGTGAATAGAGTATATATTACTAAATATATTACCAAATAATTACTTTATACGGGTTCGATCCCAACGTTGGGGTATTTGTAGCGTTTTACAAGTGCCTAGTGCCAGCCATCTCATGAGGCTTACGGTGTTTCGCCGATGAAAGTGGTTCACAGCAGCCGAGAAACAACTGTAATTTCATCACTTACCGTAAATTAAGTTTGCCTGACTTCGTTTTCTTCATATTCTTCGTTTTCTGTATACCGGGACAAGTCACGTGTTCGTGTTGCTTTGGCTTCCAGAAGGCGAAATGGCGAATGGAAATTGCAAAAGTTGGACGATCTTTAGGATGGCGAAAATTCGACGATCGAGGATAGCGAAACTGTAGTCAGACAATCGGTGCATTGAAGTAACGAATGGAACCATTGCGATAGAACACAATTGTCGCATCGAAAGAAAATAATATCGATGGTTGCGATACAATCGCCCAACCCTGAGGTTTGCCGTCATCGCTTGCCGCCTCCAGTGTCGTCACTCAGCGTTGACAACCCCAAAAATGTCAGCGCAGAAGAAGCTCAGCAGTCAGACAGATGAGATTTGAGATGAAGCCAGCAAGAAATTGCGCGATACGCTGGTATATTTTGTACAACACTGCAAGTATATCGATGTCATAAAAATGTAATGGATGATTGTAAACGGACTAAAATTCTGAATCTTGGATGTTTGGAATGGAATGGCGTCGATAAATAGTTACTTGTATGGACGACGAGTCTATCGAGTATTTCAACAAGAAATTCTTGACTTCCCCGGTATTCAAAATCCAAGTAGTTTCAATTCCCTACACATAATGACCATAACATACTCAAACAGCGTGGCGACGGAAATGTTTTATTTTCCAGGAGGCAACGTTATGATCGTAGCTACAAAAACATGACTGGTTCAGTCCTGAATAGGTATAGTGGCTGCTATTTTAATACATGTACTGTACCGGTATCTAAACAATAATTTCAAGAGAAGAAGAATGAACTGACTTGGCCACCAGCATAAACTGGGCAACTGCCACCCTCTCCGTTCAGTTCAATGCTTCACAATATTGCCGGAACCCAGAATAAAAATTCGCCGTTCGAATATTGAAAAAAAAAATCAGTGACAGCGCTTTATTTTCGTCGCCGCACCCATTGGCCAAGCACGATCGAATGGCCAAATGCAAATTTTCATATCGCAACAACAGTGGTCCGATTTCAAAGCTGGGATTGCGTATCAAATTTTTGAAAGGGAAAATAAATCTATTTACAAATACGGTGCCATGCCGTTAACGTCGATCGGCACATGCACTTAGTGGCAAATCGCAATGCGGATACAATTCCGGTTGACCAGAGGTCGCGTTATGTTTTTTGTCAATTCGAAAATGCCGTTATGTCGCCTTATACACGGGGGGAGGACTCTCTCTTTCTCTCTCTGAATATAATGTTGGTGGACAATAGTGAAAGGGAATGGAAGGAGGGGGCATCCAAAACAAGTTAGTACCACTGCCTCACAACAAATGGGGTGTTTCTGAAGTAAGGGTTTCTCACAATTTCTGCTATTTGTATTCATGAGTTGAAGATCTACATGATGGTATCCCAGTACGCAGAGAAAATTTAAATTGTGAGCAATCAAACAATATCGAATAGTTTATTCTTAAAGTTGGCATGATTGGCATGACAAATCTAGTTCTGGTTGCTTTCAAAATTATAAATATTTTTGAGACAAGTGCCGCCCAAAACATGATTCATCCCTCCGGTTGATACTACATCCGCGAATACTCTGTATTATGTACTTTACTTACAATACACACATTATTTAACATCCGCAGTTGACTAGCAGCATAGGTCGACTCATTTAATGAATAAAAATTAATTACAAGCAAAAATATACAGAAAATATGTGCAATTGTAATTAATTCTAATGAGGAGGAGGAGGCTTCTTTTTTTTAACAAAAAATTAAAAATAATAACATAAAAACAATCCCACGCAAATCTGTCTGAATGGAAGTAGGGGGAATGTCCCTCTCCCTTTCAGAGATAGTTTGCCCCCTCCGCCATCACGTCCAGTGTTGAATATCTGGCGGCGCCATACACGCATATACTGTCCACGTCCACGTACAAACACGTATCTGATGGATGGTTTCTCGCTAGCGGAGATCCGTATCACATTCGCAATCGGCAGTGTCCTCGGGTGTCTTTTGCGTAGGTTCCTGCATAATGTAATGCACTCGGGCGGTGTGCGATGGCAGAGTCTCGGGCAGGTATAGGATGTGGATCGGGGGTGAATGAACTCGGGTCTGCCGCTATTCTTCATACAGAACTAATGTCGCTAATAGGGCTCAGCTATATACACGGCACATATTTTCGGGGGATGGATCATATAGGCGAGCCGTAAAAGCAATACATGTGAGTACGAGTGACAATGCTGTAATTACCATTTGTTCAAAAATGGGATGAAATTAAACACGGCGCGCTCCATTAGTGCTGCGCGTCAACACACTCGATAGAAGCTCGTACGCTACGAACGGAAGATTGTTACATATTCTTGATAAAGTTGTATTATTTTCTTAACTGAAAACGGAAGTGCTAAGTTATGAATAGAAAGTGACTAAGAGAATTAACGGAAACAGCGCCTAGGTCGGGAATCGACCCACACACATACTAATAAAATACAACGAGAAGTTGTCAATCCAACTGAAAAAGAATTCAATAAAAATGGGGGTTGTGCCCGGGACAGTCCGGACGAAAAGAGACGAACAAGAGTTGGCGATAACTCTTAATATAATTAATATTCAATAAATTAAGGCGTATAAACGAGGGGGTGTATAGTGCAAATTATAACGCCACTGGAGCGCCACTTGGACCTCCAACCCTTATTTAACTGACCAGATGTTTTCGATGACGATTTCACCTCTCTCTTTCCCCCTTCCCCCTTTGTCTGTTTTATATTTTCGGCATTCCTTGTAATGAATGTTTGTTAAGGGGTCACCGGTGATTTAACATCTTAAAACTCCCCCAGAGGGCGACCTGGAAATTTTGCCTAACCTAGGCCGCCTGGGAAAGGGGTCTGATTTTAATTCTATTCCGAAAGAAGGCGCGTTTTAGGGAATTTCTCTCGCCCGAAAAATTCCGAAGGTGTCGGCCGGAATCGATTCATTGTAATTTCGCAGACTTCGAATTTGGTCGCACATACCAGTGCGTGCGGTCAATTCCGATGTGCTTCAGTTTTATTTTCAAAATTTTGTATCGTCCAAAATACAGCTGGTTATCTAAGTGGCGTTGCGTGAACCCGATACTGTACTGTACCGTGAATATCTTGGTTAACTATAAATATTTATTTTCCACGGGAGATGTTGATGTGGCAAATTTGTTAGATGTGAATTGTCATCGTCTTATCTGCAGCGTCAGTTCCCACGGTGTTCTAGTGTAATTTTTCATTTTAGAAGATTTATCGCCAACTCTTGTTCGTCGTCCGGCCTGTCCCGGGCACAACCCCCATTTTTAAAGAGAATACTCCAGTCTGTACCAAAAAAGCTGGGACGAAAAGAAGGGACGAATTTTCTTGAATTGCGCCACTTGGGGTTACAGAAGTTGTAACTTATTCCGACAGACCAACAAAATATAGTGTGGAAAAACTAAAAATACACAGCACTGGGGTAATATTAACTTCGGACTTGGTGTGGCGTCACTTTCCTCCCGAACATTGGACTGAAGCATGCATGGGGCTGAGCCCTCGTTAAAAAAGTAAGTGCTTTTTTGTGCACACAAAAAATAAATAGGGCAAATGCATCTTTTTTGAACAGTGCGACGCTTTTATGCTTTTTCCTCAGATTTTTATGGTTTTTGGATAATTTATTTTTAAAGTTCCGTCATTTAGTTCGACCCTGCTGGGCGGTGTGGCCTACATTCACACTTTGGCACACTCAGTTGCCAGTAGAAGGAGCTGGAGGAATATCCAATTATTGTTCTTTTAAAAGATATCCCCGCGCTCCGTATTACAAGGAACGAGAAATTTGCCCAGTCTTTTGTTGCCGAATTTCTATAAACGAATTAAGTTTTGCGCCCCCAATTATTGATTGCCGGTCAACATAAGCGAATTTCCGGAATATTGTAAATTAGGTTGTGCTTGCTGTTGGAGTTTATTATTTTTTGTGCCTAATTAGCTACTTTCATAACTGCTCGTAAAAATGAACAATGTTCCCAATATTCAGCCAGAATGCGTACGCCCATGCATGAAATATACTGTCACAGGTTACCTGGTGTGCGTAACAGTTGCACGAACGAATGAAACAATTGAAATTTTGATTGCACCGGAAAGTTCAATATAAAAAACTTCTGACAGCCGGCGTTAACCAATTAGAATTTTTTTTTAAATACACCAAAGCACTATTCAATTTAAAAACTCATTTAAAATTAAATTCTAAACTAACGAAAAACCAAACAACAGAACAGAATGACTTTTGTACAGAAATTCTCAATTTAGAAATAATAAGCAAATGTATGGAAACAATAATTAAGTGTCGAAAACGAAACTGGTAAAACCCGTCGTGGCGCAGTTGGTTTAAGGCGGACTGCGGTTCGGCGGTCCCGGGTTCGATTCCCGGCGCGGGCTTTGGCTCGGGGTACTGGTGAAAATGTGCCTCTCACATAGGGCCTAAGCACTGAGAAGGGTACAGAATCTTCCTGTTGTGACCCGTCACTTCAGTAAATTTATTAAAAAAAAAAAATATCCCTGCTTTCGGATGACGCAATTACATACACCGTCGTAAAAACGAATGGACCCATTGTCAATGGTAATGTACAGAACCTTGTCGAACCCGCAATTCGGAATAATCCTCCTAAATATGTGTAACGCCTTAAAAATTGGTAATACTGCTACAACCTGCTCTTAGCAAAATTATAATTATAATTGCAATCAACTAAATAAATGCATTTACGTACCACCTATTTGATCGCACCAAGAGTAGTTTACTTTTAATACACGCGGACGTGACATTAAATATGCCGGAAATAAGATCCGCGCAGAAAAACGCCGGCAATTATCTCCGACGCGATAACTCTCGCAATTAGCCAATCGGACGAGGCGCAGGCAGTTCTGACGGTGACGGAAACGTCACTAAAGGGAAGCACTCATACACACACTATTAGAATAATAACTAATGGAGTTAGCCATCAGAGGTCAGATGTGACAGTTTTGGGTTCAGATTATATTGGAAACAATTCAAATGGGGGAGTAGGCGCTGTATTTCAACGTTTGCAGAGTTGTGCCCGGACAAAAGATAAAAAAATTATCACGTACTCGTACATATATTCAATAAAGCCTGTTGGATTCAAATTTGCCACACTTTTGCCATTCTAATTAATCTAAAAATACACTGACCCGAAACGTGTTTGGTATTTATGCATTTCAATTTACGGAGTTTTAGATTGAGACTGGGTCGAACGCCTTCAATATGTGATTGTATGGTCGCGGACCTGTAACCACGTTGTTTGGCTGAATATAAATACTTTTTTAAAGTGCCTGATGTTGGGCGGTGGTTCTGGGTCTAAATGTCGGATGTTCCAACCCGACGTGACGTGACTGGGCAAAATTCAAACTTCAATTTTTTTAAAGACTTTTCATTGCCATTGAACTCATCAGAAAAAATTCTTTCGAACGAACCAAAGGGACTGTATAAAAATCAGCCAGAAAAAATGTGTGGCAAATTAGATCGCCCCTGAATGATCGGGGACAGAACACCGGAGCACCAGTAGCGCCAGTAAAGCCAAAATTATTTTAACAACCGACTGACAAAGCATAAATTCAAAATTAGCGCCTGAGAGGCTTCGGGAGATTACAAAGTCGATACCGGAAAAAAAAGAAGCGTATGTCATTGTGACAACCGTCTTCCACAATTCTCACAAGGAGGCGCTTTCTCAGCTGGATCCGCAATAGCCCGTTGCGTTTGTTGGGATGAAAAAAATAAAAATGGCTGCAGGATTCGTCACGCCAGTTCACTGTGCTAGTTTGATCCACTTGGCGAGTGAAACGGTACGATCCCCTCTCACCCCTCACCCACCTTCATCATCACCCTGCTCCATTGGTGGCCGGCACATTTAGCTCCTTCCTCTACACTAGTCATCAATTGTCACCCCTATATAGCACCTCGGTTCGTTCGCAGCAGTGTCTTCCGCATAGGTGGTATAGAGGTGCTAAGAAATGGTTATCCCCCCCCTCCCATACCAAACACACAGCTCCCCCCCCACACACATATATCCCCCACCACCACACCTGAATCCCACCAAACCGAATCCACAGAAGTTTGGCGAATTTGTCACCATTAACAAAAAGCGTTCAAGCTGGCCGACACAGTTAGCAGCTCGAACCTAGGGTGGTTGGAGGATATGGCCACACACACAAAAAAAATCGACTTGTGAAGAAAGAAAAGAAGAAGAAAAAACAGTATCCTCCCCTCCTTTTATTTCTAACGGCCCGGTTTCTTATTTATCGAAGAACGGTGCTTGACTCTGGTCCCCTGAGTAATAATTAACAGGTGTGTGTGGAGGGGAACGGACGTGGTACCGTTAGACGAACTAACGTTTCCTATCTATAGGCGCAGTGTGTGTGTGTGTGTGTGTGTGCGTGAAGGGAGAGGGTAAAAAATATTTTTAAAAATGTACAAATTACGCCCGGCATGATGCTGGCTACGATATGGATAAGGAGGAGAACCGGAAAGTGGTTCGCCGTCAGGGGGGTCCTAATTTATAGCATCAGAGGAGATTGAAAGATTATTTAACTCTTAAAGTCTCATCGTACATGGAAAGTACTACAGGGCAAACAATGGGACTTGGAATTGTTTGAAATCCTAAAAATTTTAAACAACGATTTAGCTCTAATGTCAAACAAACCTCATAGTTTACAGTATCTTTATTCCTTCAATAGTTAACTTTAGTTGCACTTAGAAAAATTGAAAATCATGCCGATAAAAAAAATAATGAAAATCCACTGTAAGAGGATCCACGGTAGATGAAAGAGCTAATGAATATTTTATGTTCAAGCTTAGTTTCGGGCAAAAAATTATAATTACAGGGTCTCCCCAGTAATTTATTCGGATTTTCACCCAATAACAACATTACATTATTCCCTTCCCATTCCTCCCTTCCCGACTTCCCGGTTTATCAAATCTCCCTTGTTCAAAAAGCACTTTATTACTTATCAGACACCACACACACACACACACACACATACACACACACACACACACATGGGTTAGGTAATAAAAAAAATATATAAAAAAACGAGGGAAAAAATAGAAGGAAGCGAAAAAGAGTCACAGGGGTGCTGTAGCATCAGGTCCGTATACACTGTAGATAAATTACACGTTTGGCCACTAACCCTATAGGCCACCCCTCATTTGTCTCCCAATTCCACCCTCAACCCATACAATGCAGTCAGCCAGATTTTTTTTTGAGGAGTCAATACCTTGGGGGAAACGCTGGGCACGCATATTTTGACGAGCAAAAAAAAATGCTGGCAACATTCAATCTGTAGGTCCTTACTCCCAAAAACGTTATACTGGCAAAAAAATCATAGTTTTTTTTTCTTTGTGTGCTGTGAACCGTACAATTGCGACAGGTATCCCCACCCCCAGTGATACAATGGCTAATATACGCGAATTGTCCAGCAAAAAATAAAATAAAAGGTTGGATGGATTCAAATGCATAAAAAATTATTCCGAATGTTCATTTCCGATGTTTAGCAATTTTCGATTGTTATCAGCTGCCAAGTGCGATACATATTACATAATATAATCACAGTTAGATGACATACAGCTAAACTGCTAAAATAAATCATCTTATATGATAAAGTTAATCGAAAGCACCTTTTAAAGATTATGTGCTTTGCTGACGGAGTGCGATTCAAGGGTTTCATATCACTTCCGGATGGCGAAATGATTTGTCAGTCTGCGGATTAAGGGTAGTGTGTTCGAGCCTGTTAAAATTCAATGGAGCATATTCTGAAAATTGGGATTTGTGGCGGACAGCTGGTTGAACCTAACCAAATATGCAAACTGAACAAACAAAATTTCAAACGTTGTATGTGAACTCGAAAATGTTCTTTTACGTATAAAAATACAGAGTATATTGCAATTTTCCATTAAGCGGCTTTTTAAGACTTGTGATCTGCAGTAATATACCAAATGAAATTGATAATAAAAAATCAAAAAACAATAAAATTATAAGAATCTAATAAACTGTAGCACTACAGTCGTGTGATGCTTATTATACAAAGTGGAAGAAGCAAAATATAATCAACGACAATGAAACGTGGTTGTAGTTCGCTTTGGTGCGCCTCAAATACAACTACGCGGATACATATGTCTACAGGCGTCTTAGAAGCTAGAACGGAGGACCTGCATGGAAACAATGTCAAGTGATGCAAATTATGCAATCGCCTCACGTTTAACCTGACTAACCGGGATAAATCACAAGAAACGCGCGACAGCTATTGGCAACAAATTCTAAAGTGGCGGGCAGGGCAAACTTGAATTTCACTTGCAGCCTGAACAATTTAGGCGGTCGAAGCCTTCGATCGCGTTCAGGATGAAAATTAAAAATTCAGCAACACCTTTCAAACGAAATTCACAAAATATCTGGCCCATAACAACTTTGCAAGGCACACATGCAGACTGACACCAGACAGAGACACGATTTAATACAAGGTATGACATGGAAGTTGATGGATGACTCGTGGGTCAGGTACACCCTTTGACCATTGTAAGCTACATTTTTTTTTTAAATAAATTTTTGATGCCGTTGGAACCAGTTGATGATTTAAGTATTCCAGACGAATCGCTCAGACAGGTTTTTTTTTCTATGGTTCCAGACCTTTTACGAGTATTGTCATACAATGCGAATCGACGCAAATTTCTTGAACCACGACGTTCAGGAAACCCCGCCTGAGACAGTATTGGTGATCCTCCTGATACACAGTTTACCCATAAGTGTACATGGGCACTCTAGTGGCTCAACGAGCGCCTATGGAAATGGAACATTGGCTTCACTATTCTCTTTTGCCACGCGAGGTGACTATTTTTAGGCTATTTCGGACATTGAGGCTGACAAAGCTGGTTAGTCTTTTGACCAGACATTTAAGAAGCCTTCATTTGTGGTACAGGTCAACGATAAAATTTTCATTAAAATCCATAAAGAGTGCCTCATCTTGCTGAGGGGTGTCTCAGTAGGATATTCACAAAAATAATCGATGAAGCGACAATTTTTTTTCATTCGTTGGCCGACGAGGTGTCGCGACCGAGTTATTGAGGTTGAAATTTGAGCGCGACTTTCCTATCTCGCCATTACCATGTATGCTATAGAAGAGCGTGCAGATCTCCCCATATCAGCCTCTTATACTGTACATGAATATCCTAGCGAAACCCCGACCACCACATTTGTGAACATCCACGTGTCTTGAAACCAACCTAGCACGCAACTCGTTCGGAGTATTGATAAATCGATGAAGAATCGAGCGTGGCCCGCGTCCCCCGTAATTTCCGGACATCTTCGGATAGTCAGTCAACTATCAAAGAAGCGACATCTCTGCCATCAGAATTTATTGCAACGACATCTCATTCACGCCTTGGCCAAATGTGCCATCGCTGAGCATGGTGAGGGCGCCGCCACCGTGGCTACAATCTTCGCATTCTGTGAAACTTAAAACACAAATTGTTGTCGTTTGCCTATTTTTTATTGTAAGAACTCCTGTAAGAAACTTCGCCATGCCAGACATGTAATTTAAGAAACTCCACAACAATGTCATCGTTTTGAAGATTTCCTATTTTGTAATGAGATCTATTGGGAGAAACAGCAAATTGGAATCGTCCAGTCCACATTACGCAGGAGTCTCAAGAGGAAAAACAGCAGACACGATATGAAATGGCGCAATGCCTGAAAATATGTTGGCCTCTCGCTCGACTATATGTGGTGGTGGTGGTAAGGAAAGAGGGGCTCCGCAGAGACACGTCGCGAATGCAAATGACTTCGCCAAAGATTTATGGCTGTTTTCCGACAGATGACAGCTCGTGTTCGCGTCCACCTTATAAGAGTAGTCCAAGTATTATTGGCAGACTGAGCAGCTAAAAAAAATGTCCATTATTATTAAACCATCAGCGTTCACGTATTACGGACCGCGCACCGTACCTGGCTCCCGCGGGGTCCTCTTCGCGTCAACGATCCTTTAATAAATACCGTTTCTGAAGAAAAAAATTGGATTCGAAAACGAGGTCAACGGCTAGCCACGTCACCGGTACATCTTTGTTCTGCGAAATATTTTACACATTTGCAATCAGAAACAGGAATATGATGTTATGAAGTTCTGTCTCCCTCCTCAAATAGACAGCTCTATACTGTAAATGAATGATTTTGGTGTCTTTCTTTGTCTCCTACTAACAGTTCTTGACTTATCGCGCAACCGCGATCCTCGCGCCTTGAGTTGGGTGAGCGAGCTGACCGCTGCAAATGCGGAAACCCTAGGTTCGACCCTACAAACATGGTTCGGCTAGGTTCGAGACTGATGGACGCGCCAATGTTAAAGCCGCAAGTCTACAAATACTGACCCTCCACACGTTTACAAGCAAACGTGTTATATATCGTGAAAACGAGAAGAAAACGAAATGACAATATTCCGTAAAACAAATTTAATTGGAAATGGAAGTGGGGGGATCCATGGCGATTTGGTGAGCAGATTTTCAGATAACAAACAAAATGTGCTGAATCTAAATCTGAAGTTTGAATAGGATGAATGCGTTTCTCTGTGATAAAGGTAACGCTGACAAGTACAGGGTGAGAACAATCGAAGGGATAAGCGAACACAATAGAACGAGGCGAGAGCGTAAATCCGCTACGTTTAGCGGCACGAACATTATAAGTCTCAATAATTATACTTCCAACTCTCATTGCCGATAATTGTAGCTTGCAAAAGGTATTTTATGGATTCCCAGTTTTCTTAGCGCGCAGTCGATCTCAAGACGCGGCTAGCGGAGTGGCGAGGTGGGGGTGGGTGGTAGGGATGGTGAGGGGGGGGCACACCGTTGTTGCGGGCATGGAGCGGTGTCCCCGAGCCCCAATAAACTGGAGCGCGCGCGATCAGTCAGTGCGGCGCAGGTTATTAACCTCACACGACAAACTTTTGCACGAGCGAACGAACGGCCCAGGCAGAGCAGCAGAGTGCAGCGCAAATTTTGGGTGGAACACAATGCCCCCCCCCCTCAACCTTTCGTCACAGAACATTGCATAATGAATAATGTCAATGGCGGCCACAGGGCACACAGGGCGGTTTACTCAGGAACTCAAGACGAGGTGAGATCATAAAAGCCCAAATCTCCGTCGAGTCTCGAAATTCCAAGAACATGTTTAGGTTTCGTCAACACCAGATGTTGGCAGCCTTGATCGTGGGGGGGGACTCCTTGAGGAATCAGGCTCTCCCCATTTCACCCCCAAAGTATGTATTCCTTATTTTTTCAAAAACAATTTTTATAATTTCAAGTTGAAACTCGAAGGAAAGTATTTTTGAGGTCAATATGGTGTTTGATGCCAGATATGGTGTCAGAAGTACATCCTTATATAAACCCGAGGTTAACAACCTCTAATTCAATACGGGCGCCATGTTGATATCAATTCAATTGTCTGTTACCACTTGATAAATCCCACGTGACTACTTATTTGATGACTGCGTTTAATTTTGGCCTATTACCGTTAACTATAAACAGCTTTTAACACAAGTGCGATAATATTATTTGCTCAGTTTGCCAGCAAGAAAAGCTTCCTGGTCATCCTATTCATCACCCCACAATGAGAAGTAAAAGTGGTCGGGACAAAAATGCCGGTGGGGATTTTAAATGTGTGCCCCAAAATTGTGAGGTGTTATTTTTCATACATAAAACAGGGTTCTCCCGGTAAAATCTGACTGATCAGTATGGAAATGGTTGCAAAAAATTAATGCTCTGGCAATATTTTGGGAGCTGCACGACGGCTTATCGAATTTCATTTTACTCGAAAATAAAATATGGTCTTGAGCAAAAATTGCGTGGGTGGCAGCCGGTCATTGTTCGTCAATTATCGTGGGTGAATTTTGGTGTTCCATTTAACCTGTTCAACCCTTTATGGGGCATACGTTTTAGATGATGCATAAGAAATAAAGACGATAATAAAAGTAAATTTATATTTCGCGGACGTTGCGGATGCAAATATTTTTGCTGCTTGCCGCTGAAAACAAGACACCAGTGACACGCAACTATCCTGGTTTACAAGAACCCCTGTCGTTTGCTTTGCCGCATGGCAACGGTGCTCGCATGGTTTCGATGCGCCAGGGAAGCGTTGCCAACTTTCGGGGCAGCAATTTGCTGCTGCGGGCTATAACCACTAGTATTTTACAAACTCTTCAGTCTTTGTTCAAATAAAAATATAAAATGAACATACTCAAGGAAATATGCAACAATTAATTCATGCCCGATTATAAATGACGAAATTTTGAAAATGAAGCGTCCCATTTTGAACAAGGAAACTTTGTTAAGTATTCTGAATGGGCAATTAAATCTATTTCATAATATAATTACATGCGTCATTAAAATAAAACGCATTTCTCTTTTAAAAAGATTTATTTTAATGAATATAACATGGCCAAATTTAAGCCGTGAAATAGGTCTGACAACATGTTTCCGATGTAAACACTCTGTACAAATATTGATATAATTGCTGTCGGAAATTACAATCCTTTGCAACGATAATCCATAAAATACTTATAACAACTTTGGAATGAAAAAGTGCGGAGTAGCGAACCAGAAACGACCTAAAAATCAGTCCTATTGTTGATATGTCCATAGTTGCAGTTTGTATATAGTGAATAGTCACACCCGTAAAGAGGCTACGAGGATGCTTGATGCTTAGATTGTTATTTTTCAATTATACATTTGGCCATCTGCTTTGTTCTGCAATTCCGAACTTACATTTCTGAATGACAAAAGATGTATACACAAGTAACGTGTTGACATTGCAGCGTAATTATTGAGCGCCACTCCCATTGACCTATGTAGTAATATCTCGTCCATAAATACGACGCACATTTAATTTTACATGTGTTTACATTTGCTGCGCGCGGAACGCCGTACTTAAAACGAATACCGAGGTACGGCTTTTTTGATTTCCTTCTGGCTGGCCTAATTTCGCTCTCGAGTGGCCAGATTTGGTTCCAGATGCATTGGCATCAAATATAGGTGTGGTAAAAAGCGACCGGGCAACCCAAGTGTACGGGGTGGAGTGGGGTGTGGTGGGGGGGGGGGCTGAGGAACGGGAATAAAAATTGGTGGCAGTATCGAAAAAGCTGGAAACACCGCAAAGGGTGAAGTAGAAAGCATACGCCAGGGTAGAAACAGGCTGGCTGGCGCCACTTTGGCGCCGTTTTACATTTTCGGGAGGCGCATAGATGGCGCCACTTGGCCGCTTGCACTTTCGTTCGCGTGTGACCTGCGTATCAAAAATGATAGGCGAGTCTCGCGTCTCAAACAGAAACGTCAAGAGAAAAAAGTTTGCTTCGTCTGCCGACCTCGATCTCGCGGTGCAGCTGACCCGCCCCACGGAAGCAGCCATCCGCCAATGGTTTTTTTTCTTCTTGTTCGTACTTTTACAGCTTAGAACAAAAAAGCAAATTAAATTGTGTCAACTTTCTGAAACAGAATACCATAAAACGATAAAAGGAATCATTACCGATTTTTCTAACCTCAAACAATGGATTATGCTTCGCCAAATGAGCCTATATGCTTTTAATCAGAATGATTTCAATAATTCTATGGCCACCTGGCCACTCAAACGTCATCGCATCGTACAGTTTCTACTGCAATCCCCTACAATATTCACAGGTTCAATTCTGGGTACGTGGGACGGAAAATTCTAAAACTCATCTAAGGCTCGTTTGCAACGTACGTTAAGTTCTACATTCAAAAGGTTCGTCGCGGTAAAAACGAGCCATCTTAAAAGCAGTTTCTTTATGTAGAGGCTTGCCAATTTTGATTATTTCCCAGCTTTTAACTTTAATAAAGCTCGTGACAGCCGATCGCGATAACATTTACTATTCCCGGCGTATGTGTTACGTACGGATTAGTCCGAAGCGCCGAGCGTGGTGCCACCCTCCGTTCACGCGAGCACAGTGGCGGCGCCCCACTCGCCACTATCTACCGAGCCATTCGCCGGGTAAGGAGTACATGACACGTACCATGAGAGAAAGAGAGCGAGGGAGAGAGAGAGAGAGCTAGTCTCGTCTTCTCGGCCGTGGAGTCTGTCAAGTACTTCCGGTTGGAGATATCGATGGATATATTAGTAAGAAAAACCGCGATTTCGGGCTGTATACGTGTCTGCACTACGACATTGGCCACACGCTTTTATGGGCGCTCAATTTGCATGTCAATATGGCCCCGTAAACGGTGTCACATTATCATTTGTAGGTCTCGTTGCCGTTGGCTTGGCTACAAAAGATTGCCAGACATTTGCCATAAGGAGTCGCGCAACATCTAAAGCCCTCCTTTTTTTTCTCCCCCATCCTTCTTAAGACGATGACAATATGCAAAGTAGGCCTCCCCCAGTGTTTAAGTATACATTTCCGGGAACCATGTGATGGCCATATACAGCTTAATTCAACACAACACCGAAACCAATCTCCTCCTATATAAACATCCACAGTGTGCTGCTTGCTGCTGCCGACAGGGTCTCAAAAGAGACTAGCTCATCGCTTATAGGCCAATGAACACATAGTCTATTCCTATAGGAATGTTACAGTTAGCGCTCAAATTTTCAGATGCATGTAAATAATTTATTCTTTATTACTGTTTTGGATTGCCCAATTTGTCAAACAGCTGACGGCAACGAGGGCATTTTGAACTCGTGCATAACCAAACAAATATCTACCACTTTCATTGCGCGTAAACAAACTCAACGCGCGTCAAAGTTATTATCCAAAAACAATAAGCATGTCAAGTGAAAAAATTAAATGTACTACTATACTACTCAAGGTGTATGTATGGTGTATTTAAATTTTTCCCGGAGCGAAAATATTTACGTTGCAATGCAGTGTTTATCTTTTTTGAAGTGTCTGTTATGGGTTTCCGGCACAACACCCCAGAGGGATGACCTGGAAATTTGCCTAGCCTAGGCGCCATACCTAAGCAGGAACTTTTAACGTTTATCTGGCATCGTACAGGCACGATCTTACTTCCATTCCAAGCATATCTTTCGCCTGAAGAAAAATTTCGGAGGGCACTGTTAGGAGTTGAACCCGCACGGACCTACATCAACGCGCTGCATCACCTACAGGGCGCCTCTGAAGTGTATATTTACTGTACACACTTGGATGGAGCGCGCTTATGCGTTATCAAAAGTATAGGAAAGAGGTACCCCGTGGGATATCCTGTCAAATGAGCTTGTAAACAGGAAATTAAGTTAAAATATAGGGCTCTCTCTCCCCTCATCTCTTCATTTCATACCGACCTTTGGGTCGACCAGAAAAATACCGTTTCGAATCTTTCAGGTCATTCGCTTACAGAATCTGGTTTCAGAAATATTATAAGAAAAGAGCAAATTGGATATATGTTTTTTTTAAATACGAGTTCATAAGAGTAAACACTAGATCAAAAAGTGAATTTGCAGGGTGGATTCAACAAAACAATGAATGCTCAGTCGATCCGCAGTTTACTTTTTCGTCAGCAAGTTGTTCAGCTGTGTCCTAATGCAACTGGCAATTCGTTACACTTTGACGTTACAGATGAGCTATAGTCAGCAGGAGGTTGGCTTCATAAACAAACTATTATCCGAACAAGAAAATATTTACGTGCATCCGCCTGAAATCTAGTGTAAATGGACGTCGTCGACCGACAGTTTATGTGTTGGACAATTTCTGATGTTCTATTTCGGAACTTGGACGGGGAAGTGCGTGGACTATTTATAGATCCGCCAAGAGAAGAAAAACAACTGAAACCACGTGCTCAATGCTTAATGCAGTATTGCGTGTGCGTCCGCCCTTACTGTTGAATGCGCTGTTCTCAGATACATACACATATATAGCCTGTGTAGAAGTTGGAATTATCTGTCCGTCGTACTTAAAAAAATCTATTGAATGTCGTCAGCCACCTTGCCTTATCGTCATGATCTACATACACATTGTTTAAGTCAGGTGGATGTTGTATATTATACAGGAATACTCGATTAGGATCTTAAAGAAAACTTGGTTCCTATTCAGGAAACAATTTTTTCATAGACAAAAATCATACTGAGTGGATACAGCCCAAAAATCATTTGAACTATCGTTAAGAAGACAAAGCCAACTTGAAAAAATAAATAAATAAAATAGGCACACAAAATATATTTCAGCGTATCTTGATGAAAGGTTGACTAAATCTATATTGCAAATCGCTCAGAAGCTAATCAACATATTATTTTTAAATTCCTCAAACACAATGGGTTGTATTACGACATTTGTTAAATTTGGGTGATCGAAAATGGCGTTCGGTAAAAAAGATTGAACCGTTTTTTTCCCGTCGAACAAAAAACATCATACATAGGTGCCAGACGATGTTTAAGAGTTTTCGGAGAAAGTATCATCGAGAAGCTGTTTAGGAAATCTTCTTCGTAAGAATGACGAAACTGAATCGGCACAGCGCCATGCTGTGTAAGCGACAGACCAAGAAATTCAATTAAAAAGAAGTACGTGAAACCACCGTACAATTTTCGCAGTTGCTTTTTGTGCCAGAAAGATCTAACGCAAATACGCTTTCTACCAAAACCAACGATCCCTGTACCCTGTATTGAACTGCGATGTCTTAAGAGTTCAGCATAAAATCGATATCACGGGTTCGGTCTTCTTTAGTGAGCGGCACTTTGGGCCATACAAATGTAATAGATGTCGCAATGCAACGCCCGGTGTGCTCGGGAAATTAGAAAACAATATGCTGAATAAGGAGAATAAATTCACCATTTCGCAAATGATACGATCCACCATATTTTGGCGTCAATTTTATTGGGAAACGGCTTCTCACTATCTGACCAGGGGCCTCCTTAGGTCAATATTGTTCCGCTCACAAAATCATTAATTTATGTTTGAGGGATTTAGTTAGGACGTCTGGATGATCTGAAATGCTGAATTCGGGACAGGCCGAATGAAGACCTTTCTTCTAATTAAAATAATAGTAAAATATTATTATAAAAAGCGAGTTCGCCACTCGGTTCGTCTCCTTCATTCGGCCTGTCCCGAATTCAGCATT